>MU384033.1:0-70900 GCA_022495065.1 Xylaria telfairii | reverse complement strand
TTAAAATAATTATATATTTTATTAATTTTATTATTAATTTTTTTTATATAAATATAAAAAAAACAGTTAAAATTATTATTATTAATAAAATTATTATTTTTTTATTTAATATATTTTTAAATATAAATTTTTAATATATTAAAAAAAAGTTTAATAAAATTAAAATCTAATAAATAAAATAATAAATATTATAGTTAAATTTTATAACTTATAATTTCTTAATATATATTTTTAAAATAATAAAAACTAGTATTATTTATTATTAATATTAATTTAAGCTTCGAAAATAAGTTTATTAATAATAACACTTTTTTATAAAGCTAGATCTTGAAATTTTTTATATTTATAAATCCTTAGTATATAAAAGTTATTTTATTAAAAATATTATTTATTATAATAACTAATAATATATTAAACTAATTATTTTATTTTAATAGTTTTATAATAAAAAAAATATAACTTTTAAAAACCTAGCTATAGTAGTAATTTATATCTTATTTATTAATATTAAATTTATTAATAAAAATAAATATATCTATTATAAATATTAAGATTTAATATAAATAAAAAAATTACTTAGTTAAGTTTTATTACGCTAGTTTAATTTTTAGCTTTTTATATAACTAGTTATTTTTTTTTAAATATTTAAAAATAATATTAATAAATATATATATATTATAATATATAGCTAAAAACTACTATATTTTATCGAGGTAAAAATTAAGGTATATTTTAAGCTTTTTAAATAGTTAATTTATAATAAATAAATATAGCTTTAACATGTTTTAAAATTTTTAAAACTTTTTAAACTAACTAGCAGGACTTTTTATTTAATATTAAAATTTTATTTATTATATAGTTTAAAAGCTATAACTAAATTAAATAAAAATCTTAGTAGTAGTTTAATTTTTTTTAATAATTATAGCTAATATATTAGCTCGCTAAAGCTTTAATAATTTATTACTAGTATTTATTTTAAAAATAAAAAAGTAGTAAATTAATTAAAAGGTTTATTTTAAGGGCATTAAAAGTAAAAAAAACAGCAAATCAATCAATTTAAGTACGTGGTGTATTTTTATTACAAAAATCGCGTTTTAAAGCAAAAAGCAGTAAAATCAGCTAACGTGTAGTTTTAGTTAAATAAGGCAATTAAGATTAAAAACAGCAATTAAAATCAAAAACAGCGATTAAGATTTGACACAAAGTGTTAAGGGGTGGCGCTGCTGCGCGGCGCGTAGCGCCGCACTGCAGCCCACCAGACCCACTATAGTCTAGTTATTTAAGGCAATCGCCTTCGGCGATTGTTAACGGATCTCCTTCGGAGATCCATCAATCTACTTACTTAACTACCCATGGTACACTATACCAAGATTAAAAACAGCGATTAGGATTAAAAACAGCGATTAGGATTAAAAAACGCGATTTTATACAAATAAAGCGATTTTATACAAAAAACGCAATTGGGATTAAAAACAACAATTAAGATCAAAAAACGTAATTTTATACAAATAAAACAATTAAGATTAAAAACAGCAATTAATATCAAAAAACGCAATTCTATATAAATAAAGCAATTTTATACAAATAAGGCGATTCCGTACAAAAAACGCGATTAAAATCAAAAACAGCAATTAGGATTAAAAAATATAATTTTATACAAAAAAACACTATTTGCGTGCTAACTGCGCGATTTTTACACTAAAAACGCAGTTTAAGTGGCAGAAGCACTGGATTAATCAAATAAAACGTTTGCAATAAAAAAACGCGATTTTTAACAGGTTTAAAGGCTGTTTTACGTAATATTATAGTTGAAGAAGGTATGTGTCGGTGTGTTCCCGAAGTTTGTGTGTGTATTGTATGTAAATTTTGGGTGGGGCGCGACACTTCGTTTCGAACTTAGTGTATTGCTCACTAGGTTAACTCTAAGTGCCTTGGCGGGAGCTCCAGGGGAGTGAGCATACCTCCAACTTATAGAGCTCTATACTTCCAACCTCAATATATCGACCTTAGGTAGCTATGCAGGCTACCTACATATGTAGGTAGCTTTGCGTAACTAGCTTCGCCTGTGACTGCCTTTAAATATATGTAGTTAACTAATTGACTGACTGACTGGCCTCGAGTAACTGATTGTAGCCATATAAGCGGCTATATAAGAAATCTTGGCACCACGCTTTCTCCATCTCTTTTACATATCCACTATCTATATTCGGTATATCGCCTACTTACCCAACCGATTGACTATACTATTGCCAAGAGCCAAGACCCTAAAGGCATCGAAGGCTAGCCAATTGCAACAGCTTCCATATAAGCCGCAAGGACCTTGTCCAGCCATTTCTCAGTTGCTGCCGAGGTCAGTCAGTCAAACGGGTCGTGACTTGCTGTTAACCCCCTAGGATCCCTGCCAAAGTATTGAGCTCTCTAAGCCTAGACTTCACTAAGGTCGCTACCCGCGAATGCTCATCCCTGAGCCAGCCTTCAAGACTCTGGCCAAGGCCATTTGAACTTCTAAACCTAGCCTCCTCGTCCATGCTTGAGTGCTCTGAGTGATAGGCTGCGAATCGATTGATGAGGAAGCCGACCCTTCTCATCTCGCCTAGTAGCAGCTGCAACTTGAGGGCCGCTTGTACACGGAGATCATCAACGTCGAAAGATCCTACTGTCATCGTTGCCGGAGTTAGGCCCATCCCCAGTGACTGGCTCGAGGCCGGAGTTATTGGCGTGTTCTGCAGGCTCATGGTCGTGCTGGCCACTGAGTTGGTCGATGCTGTCGCGAGTGTTGTTGGCGTCGCCGTGGGTGTCGCTTGGCGCTGCTGGTGTGGGTTTAGGATCACACTAGGGCTGGAGCTTCCATGGTTACTTGTTTGCGGGGCGCGATGCATAGTTGCCACAATCTGCTTGCACCACGAAAGGATGCGTGAGATGACGGTGGCTGAGAGTAACGCGAGAGTCGGTGATTTATCGTCGTTGCTCGCGAAGATATTGCAAAGGCGCTCGCTGGCTTCTTTGATGAGACGGAGCACGTCATCCAGACGGATCTTGTCGGAGGCGCATTCCAGAGGGGGCAGAGAGGAAGCCCCTATCGCCATCGAACTTGACGACGACACAGACGGGCGATGGTGTCGAGAGCGGCCCGGCGTGGTCAGGCTCCCCAGGATCTCGTACATCTCGCCATACCACCTATCGGATGTTGGGCTGGAAGCCTGCGATGGGAAGTTGCTTTGGGCTGGGATCCAGTAATCGAGGGACTCGGACGATGTAGCCCGACTCGTGGGAGCTTCGGTCGACAAACCGGAGACCTCAAGTCTGGAGGAATTCGATAGAGAGAGAGGATCAAACTGTAGATTTGCCGAGAATAGGCCATGGTTCTGTCCTATGTCCATCCAATCGCCAAGATCGAAGGGGGTCAAAGCCGATTCGTCGAGGGCGTCTATGTCGACGAACAAGTCCTTGGTGCCACTGACCGCCGATTCGCTCGAGTGCGAGACGGCACCAAAGCCAAGACTCGTGCCACTAATAGTATTGCGGCTCTGGTATGGGTCAGCGTCGCCCGCCCCGACCAGGAGACCTCGGTTTCCCTGGTTTAGATCAGCTCCAGGTCGGTTTCGAGGGGGTTTGCCCATTTTACGAGATACTCCATAAACGCAGGGGAGTCCACGAGAGATGCATCGGCCACATTCCGGCTGGCCCCGGTCACACTTTGTTTTGACTATACTGCAGCTATCGCAGCTCGATCGAAGTTTTAGGGGTCTCCTGGACATCTCGTCGTGGTTTCCTCGCGTGGATGGGCTCGTATGTGATCACTGAGGAAAAATCCAAAAATACGACATAATCATGCTCTACAGTGTAATTATCTAATTCCAATTCCGGGTGCGTCCTGAGCCGGTGGGATCAATATTTTACTGTAGCTAATGGGATTACCGCAGATAACTACATTGCGGTAGATACGGAGGTTATAACCTAATAGAAGGTATCCTCACACACTATTATCCCCTGCTAAAGCCTTTGCTAGCTTTATTGTCATGCCTCGTTTAGGGAAATGTTACTGCAATGCTTTTTACATCGCTATAACCCTAGTAATATGGCGTTCTGCGACACGTGGTGATCAAGAGATAAATAGCTCACTGGTTCAGCTAGCTGCAGCATCCTTCACGAGAATCCGTGCATATGACGAGGCAACTTGGATCACTGCCCGTCTGAGAAGATCTGCAGGCCTCATACACATAGACGGTAGATGATTAGTCGATCGGCGGTAACCAATCAGCTGGGGCTCCGAGGTAGGTAGGCGCCGAGGAGCTGACGTTGTAGTTAAGGAGTGGTAATCAAGCAGCTTAGGGGCGTTGATAAACGGGATGGAGATAAGCTTAGGGAAATAAACCCCGAGAGAGCCATATGTAAGGCATATGCTGAATGTGCCAGCTTTAGGGATATACGAAACAGAGCAGTATTTTAAGCCGTTTGATCACTGTACCTATATGCTATTGTTGGTATAGAAAGTAGGGAAAGACTGCGATTAGATATAGCAATTATTCCTGTTGGGTGCATGTTCGGTGAGTATTTCCATCAAACTGGCTGGCTTACACACCGAATAAGCACGCGTCTGACGGCTTCGTCAGCCACCGGCATCCAGTACCGTCTGACTCGGTAACATACCTAGCTAAGCATAGAGAAGTACCTACCTATGAAGCGCCATTGATGCCACTTCCGCTAAACCATCTAATTTGGGATTCTGGACACTGAAACCTTAGCATTTAAAGTTATAGATTACTATATAAAATGATATATTAATGAACGTTCATTATTATTTAAACATTTATTACTAAGTTGGTCTTTAGCCTTTATTATTATAGTGCAAGAGAATTGTTGATCAAGGTTAAAGTTAACCCCCCCCTTTCCCCCTTCCCCCTTTATAAAGAAGCAGCAGCAAAAAGGAAAGAAAAAAGGGATATTCCATACACACACTAAGCCGCAACTTATACCTAGCACATATATATGCCAATAAAACAGCTAAAAAATAAATATATCAAACTTATTTATTAAAATTAAAGTAGATGAGTAATCTTATTCGTTATATTAAGTGCGCGGAATCTCAAGCTCTATCATTGAGCAGGAATGGCAATGGCCCACCGTCAGTATCACAAGTGGAAGGTGACACAAATGGACTGGATAATTTACCTGCGATGATAGGGTATCCCGGCTTGAGCTTCAATAGATAGGAATCTAGATTGTTTTCGTCAGCGTAGCGTTTCAGGATATGCTTTTGAAATATTTCCGGCTTCTCTAGGATATTTATTACATCTGGGCCTGTGCCACGAAGGGAGAGGTCTTAAAAGTAAACATTAAAGAATTTTGTATTACACATTAATGCAGTATAGTTTCAAGCCGTAAAAGGCTGTTATAAGTGATAAATAGCTTTGTCTTGTTTACTTCATTTTGTAAATTTACCACAGCTCATAGTTGCATAGACAGCTGGCGCATGCTACGAAAGAAGTTGTCAGCAGGCATAATTGTGTCGGATTGTCCGTCAACATGAGCTCGGTATAAAGAAACGAGACACTGATAAGTGAAACGTAGAGAAAAACCTAGCTCACGCGCTTGGAAGATTATCTGCTAATACCATTGTCACAAGGCATGGAGACAAAGAGACTCCTGTATATGTATCTAGGTTAGCCTCACGTAGCCTTGAGATTCCTCGTGCAATAACAAGAGTCTATACCTGCCGTATACTAGGTTCGTGACAGTCATATTGCGTTTACAATCATACAACTAGCAAATATGCTAAGAAAATGCCGGCTGCCTTAGATGATGTCCATGTGATATTTCGTGGGCACCTTACAAATCAGGGACGAGCCTCCAAGCGCCCTCCAGCCCTCCATAGAAAACCCACCGTGTCATGTTATTGACTACCATCTCCGCGCCGCCGCCCACCCGCTGGTTCAGGTCCTCAACAACAGCCTCGGGCACCCGCGGCCCGGCGCCCTCCTCGAACGCCGCCTCGATCGAGTCCATGGCCATGTGCGCGATCTTGACGAGGTCCTCCCTCGCGATCGGGAATCCCGCCGGCGGGTCGCCGAGCTTGTACGTGGCGTGAAGCGCGCGCAGCAGCTTCGCCGCATGGCCCTCGTCCTGGTACACGATGGCGCGGCGGATGAGCTCGGGCCAGCTGTCCCCTGGGCGGCGTGGCGCATAGTTATGCACGCGCTCGGCATGCAGTGCCGGGCTACCGCAGCCGGCGTACATGATGGCGTCGACGCGCAGCTTGGTCTCGAGCAGGCGTGCCTTTTCGTGCTCCGTGAGCCAGTCCTGCGCCATCAGCACCGGGTAGTGCACCGCCAGCGTCGCACTGTGCAGCGTTACGAAGTCAAGTGCCTCGATCTTCCCCGGGTGTTGCGCGGCCCCGACGACGTACGCGGACGTGTACATCATGGTTAGCGTCTCGCGCTCTAGGCTGGCGGCGTCTGGGCGGACCTGGAGAGCGCTTAGGTGTGAGACGAGGCGCTCGGTGGGCACGCGCTGCAGGAGCCCGCCGGCGATTTTGTTGAATGGGTCGGTGGCTTTCACGCCGGATTTGACCACGGGGTCGTTGCGCATGCCTTCGAGGACTTCGAGCAGAGGGCGTGATGGCACGCCCTCGGGTGCGGCTTTCAGGTACTCTTCTGTTGGCCGCAGGAATATGCTGGTCCAGGTCTCATGCACGCAGGATGCTGCGAGCGACTCCGCGACCAGGCTCGGCTGGTCGAATTCTAGGGCACAGCCGAGGTGGATCATAGGGTGCAAGAGGTCTGTTGTGTGGTTCTTGTCAGGTGCGGGGGACATTTATTATGGCGGAATTCGACTTGCCTGAGAATATCCGGTAGAGGATGTCATTTGCACGATCGTCGCCGGCAAGCAAATACTCTCGGATTACAGCGGGTACCCCCTTTTCGGAAACCTCATTCTCAAAGAATTTCAAGAAGTCGAAGTAGCAGTCGTTATTTCCCAGACACTTGCTGAAGGTAACCGGGTCTCGCAGGTTCCTGCTAGAGGCACTTACGGGACCGTTCCCCTCGATTGAGGTTTGGTAGGTCCGGTTGTAGTTCCACGCGTCCTGTATCTCGCTGGGCGAAGCGCCGAGCGCCCAGAGAGACAGGAGGTGATGAACCATATGATCTGGACTTCAGGTTAACGTGGCAACGAGACAGAACCTTCTGCCTGTAACCTACTGTGAAAGGTTGCCTTCCATCGCGTGTGGTACAGCGCATGATTAGCAGAGAGAAGCTCCGATACCTTCTCTGCACTTCGATCAGAGAGGCCGTCGACGTGATCGTACCCTGGAGTAGCTTTGGCTGACAGCTGGATAGTAGTCGCCATGTTGTCAAACAGGGGAGGGGCCAAATAGTTGAGATTATGATGAGCGTGGAGACGGGTGCATTTCACGTTGGATGGGAGTGGCAGTGCCAAAAGTGGTGGTGATGATTGAATCTAATCAGGCCGCATTTTCGTATGAGGAATCCATACTTGGGAATCTTACATGGGCATGCAGCCACAGCAACTGCTCGCGCCATCTTGATCCGGACATTATCACCATCTTCATTCGAACAATATGTACCAGTGCCGTGTCTTCCGCTTATTGATATGACACCTACCGAGTATCCAATCATTGTTGCTGGACGGCCACCGAAACGCTTTCTTGAAATTACCGGTGGGTATATCCAGGATTTGATGTCATACGTATGGGTACGTATTGTTTACCTGAAGGTTTGGGGCACCCGATATCATGTACATAATCATGTACGCGGCGGCAAACTACCAATACGAGTTTCGGGTAAAATCAGATCAGATTGGAAGGTATGATCTGATTTATTCCGAACTTTTAAGACAACTTGATTCTACGAAAGTATAGACAAGCCCTTGTGGTATTGGATGGTGCTCGATCTCTAAATCCGGCATTGAAGAGTCTTACTGCGGAGCCCGCGGGGCGGTAAATTCCGGGACTGGCCCGGGCCCCGGCGGGCGCCTTGTACTTTATGAAGTTTACATCGGACGATAACAGAAGATGAATAATCAACCTCCTGAAAGAAGCCTATCGGGAATATGCAGCTGGTGATACAGCACAAACTTAGCTGGCTGCAGTGACAAACGACTTGCATTTAGAAGCAAGGAATATGCTAGCCGCTCCGTAGATAGAATAAGAGCTGATAACGGGGCTTGGAATTGAAGCTATTCAGAATACAATAACCCGCTAGGTGTGGAAGGTTCTTGATCAACAGGCTCCTTTTCCCCCTGGTTGCCAACTTGGACATTTCTATACACAATTAGCACAGCCTAGTCTTCAAGGTCTGCTGATATATTTCATATTAATTAGATCTGTATAACCTCACTTTAAATATAAACCTATGGGTGTTATTAAAGGACCTTTGTAAGGCATGCGCCCTTAGCCGTAGGCGACCTGCATCTTTAGCTGTATGCCAGTAGAAAACTAGTTGCCGACATTTAATGCATCACGGGTAATCGATCTGCTTGTTTCTCTCAGGTTGCTTAGTTTTATGATTCAGCTATTTGAACTTTTGTTCTACGTTCAAGTACTCTTTTCTTCGTAGTGATTTAATAGGCCTTTTCTACCACGCCGTCAATGTCCACTCGTACGCCCCTCAACTCGTAGCCCTGCTTCATGGCAGTATCCCATGTATCTCGAACAACCCGGAGAGCCGCATCATCCCTGGGCAGGAACCGGGCGGCGAACGGCTTCGGTATAGTAAATAACCCGTCAAGGTATGCGTTCTCGCTTAGATCAATCGCGGCTTCGGTGCCGTCTACAACCGGCGGCCTGATATCAAATGCCCAGAGTATGGCAGCCAGCGCGATGCCAAGAGAATTCTCCGCGAGACGTGCCCCAGGGCAAGTTCGTCTGCCCGTGCTGAAGGTAAAGTGGTCGCGCTGATACGGGTCGCTCATCGCCGCGTATTCTGAGCTGTAGAGCTGGTGACCTAGGTAACGCTCCGGCTTGAACTCGAAGGGCGACTCGAAGCGTTTCGGGTCGAAGTGCAGGAAGGCCGTGTTGGCTAGCAGCACAGTGCCCTTCGGTATCACGTAGTTCTTGTAGACTACGTTGGTATCGGTGAAGTGCCGGATTCCCGGGGCCAGCATAGGGTTTATACGGAGAGCCTCCTTGACGCATGCGCGGATGTAGGGCAGGTTGGCTAAATCTGCAAACGTGGGCAGACGGTTCGGGCCGACGACTTGCGCGAGCTCGGCGTGTGCGGCGTCCTGGACCCGTATGTTAGCCGCGAGTTGAAGCACCAAGCTGTTCAGCGCCGTTGCCGTGGTCTCGAATCCAGCCTCGACGAGCCCTCCAGTCAGCCAGGCCAGTTGTTCCTCAGTTAGCCCCTTGGCGTACCATGCCTTCCTGCTCTCGTAGACTTCCCGTGCGAAACAGTGCGGAGCTTTCCCGTCTTCGACTTGTTTCTCTAGCCTATGCCAGAGGTCCATCTTGATGTCCGCTACTTCCTTGGCCGCCTCGATCGCATCCCTATGGCCTGGCTGTAGCCATTTGGGCAGATACTGCAGTGGCGGCAAGTCATCTACAATGAAGTGTGATGTCCTCCTGAGTATGATCTGGCTTTTCAGAGCGTTCTTTGCGTCAGCGTGGTCCCAGCTCTTGATACGCGTGCCGAAGGTGTTGGTCATTATGATGCTGATCGCATATCGGCGCATGTGCTGATAGAAATTGCGCTGGTTGTTGTTGTCTGTTGCCAAGTCGAAGACCAGCTGTTTAGCTTCAAACTCCTGGCTTGGGATCAGAGCTGTCGTCCTAGGCACAGCTGTTATCTGGTGTACCAATGTACGTAGAGCGCGCCATTCTGGCCCATAGGGCATTGTTGGCATTCTGTTTCCTCTTGTCACAGTGCCGTGGCTCATCGGCGAGGGTGCCTTAGAGGATGTGACGGCGGCCTGCTTTTCGAGAATTTCTCGTACGGCTTCAGGGGTATTGATGACTACCCAGTCGTACCAGCCCACACGGATCTTGAAGATGTCGCCATACTCAGCAGCCCATTTTCGGAAGAGTACCGGTGCTCTGCGTGGGAGTTGAAAGCCAACGCCAATTAGAGGATAACCGGGCGGCCCTGGAATAGCATCACACCTGCGGTCCCGTCGGCGCCATGCCAGGGCAGCTATGATCACAGTCAACAACAACGGAAGAGATAAAAGTCTATATCTCTCGTATAGAACAAGTATTCCATCCATTGTTGCTTCAAATTGGATACTCTAGGGTAAAGTTTGGGACTGTCTTGAATGGATTGCGATGGACAGACTAATCCTGAATACAGACATTCAGCTACTGAGAAGAGACAGTTCATACGCGTGTAACATGACCTCCGCACATCCTTTTCACTCACTTCTATAGAGCGTGAATTCAAACACAAATGGTGTCCAAACTAGCACCCACTTGGGGGATCCGGGACTTGGACACGGAAGCGGCCGGGACAGTACTCGCCATTTCCCTGGTGCAATGGCGCCTTCATGGAAATGCACACTACCCGCGGACGCGGAAGATTAAATTCATCCGTCGGGACCGACCAACAGCCCGAGTTATGCGGGCAGTCACCGGTGATGACGGGACTATTTTGATCTTGGCCAACGGGGTATCATCTTTGATCCCCGGGTTAATCTCCGGCTCCGCTTTTCACCCGCGACAAGACATTTTCCGATGCCTGCTTAGCTCCGATGCTCCGATAATAGGTACTCCTAGTAAGATCGTATCCAAATCAAGGGGACCGGACTTAAGAGAAGAAGTTTGGGTCGGAAATGGGCATGTTTTTGCGGTGATCACGGCGATGACTTGAGCTGCGAGCTGGCGTTGGGCGGTTGGAGGACGCGGAGCTATCAGATCCGGTCCATCGATGGCGGCGCCCGTAGTCAATTGAAGCTCCGTGGTTCCCGGTCCTGCCCCGGTCTACCTGGTTTCAGTTCTAGAGTTCCGAACGACCACCGCGTCTGCCCAGAGTTTCGCATCGCGAGCAGTCGGATGTTAGGTATGCCCCGAATTTATTTTATTGGCTGGCACAAATTCGATTCGCTAAGATCTGGTCAGATTTAGCTAGGTAACATAGCTATGGGAGTAGATTTTGGCCCATAAATCCCAAATCGGATTTGCACAGTGTGTACAGTAAGCGTGACAGGCTGCGTGGCTAGGTTAGTGGCTGTGGTGGCGGGGGGTACGTACCTTGCCCCTTTTCCCCTTTTCCACTTCCAAAGTCACGGAACTGAGCTGACCTTTAAAGGGGTTGTTGGCCTGGCACCATATTACTATTGTCACAGCGGCTCAATAATATGATGTTTGCAGCACTAGTTCACTGATGTCGCAGAGGCTATCTAGGCCATGATACCTAGATGTTGTTAAAGGCACCAACAAGGTTGTGTATAATTAGATAATATTATTTAGAGTTATTTACTAAGTGCTCCGTATATAGAATCAGGACAAATTAATCACTAGAATCG
This sequence comes from Xylaria telfairii, assembly GCA_022495065.1. Classification (NCBI taxonomy): domain Eukaryota; kingdom Fungi; phylum Ascomycota; class Sordariomycetes; order Xylariales; family Xylariaceae; genus Xylaria; species Xylaria telfairii. The sequence continues at coordinate 59,425 of MU384033.1, read as the reverse complement.
ATCAAATCACTCTAATGGTTCAGGCAGAAATGAAGTCTAGTGGTAACACTAGCAGCGATGGAACACTTGGTGGGATCCGTGTTTGTATATGGGTAGGTTTATGACTAAGTTGATGCCTTTGATTTCCACGCGCTCCCAGACTTGAATATCACGAATTGCAATAAGACTCGCGATATCTATTTTATAACATATATAACTATTCGAGAAGAGAAGATTTTCCAAATATTAAAGGCTCATGTGGAAGAAATTTATAGATATAGGGAAAAGTATGTGATAATGAGCTATGTAGAAGGAAGCAGAAGTAGTGGGGTTGGACTAGACCTAGCCCTGTGGGTGATAATGGATAATGGCCGTTGCTCTGCAACACCACACAACCCCAAATTCTACATATCTATCTTCGTCTAAGTATACTGTACGGAAAGTAGGTATGCAAGATATCCCATATAACATAGTATACAACCCAGCAGCATGGTTGGCCTGGTTTTCGGGCTTGTGAAAGAGCAGCCCATACCTCAATCAATTGGAATAGGATCTGCTTATGAAACTTGCTAGCAATCCTTATCACACGGGAACCAGCTCCTTCGGCAAGGCTGTCGACTTAGCAGCAATCTTGCTACACAGTGTCGAGATGGGGATTCCGGCGAGGACATCAAAGACGGTCATGGTCGCCTTCGCCTCCCTCTTTACCCAGTTGACGATCTCGATGGCAACAAGCGAGTCAATGCCGAACGAGTGCAGAAAGCGATCCGTGTCGATCTCGGTAGCGTCGGTCTGGAGCATCTTGGCGACCTGCCTCACGAGAGCCTCCAGGACAGAGCTGGCAGCCTCCTGTAGCGTCTTGGCCCTGCCGACGAGGGTGTGAGCGGGGACGTCGGCATCGCCGGAGGCTGCGGAGGTGCTGTCGCGTAGACCGTCGCGGGCTAGGATGGAGAACCGCGCATCGTCCAGGTAGTACGGCCTGCTGATGCCGGCCATCCTCGCGCTGCCCCCCGTGGCGAGCCCGGTCACAATCTGGGGAGACGCCGTGCCGGCCATATCGCGGTCGATGACCCTTTCGATCAGCGCGAGGAACTCGTTCTCTCGGATTCCATACGGCTTCTCCCACTCGCGGAAGGCGTCCGTCATGCCCGTCTCGGCCAGAACGCCGATGTCGCGCATGAGGCCAAGGTCGATGGTGATCGCGTGCCGTCCCCGGCCCCGGCGGTAGTGCGCGAGAGCGTCCTCGTACGTCCCCGCAGCCGAGTAATTGCTCTGCCCGCGGCTCCCGAAGACGCCGGTGAAGGAACTGAGCATTATGAAGAAGTCGAGATTGTCGGGGAGGTGACTATGGAGATTCCAGCTGCCCTGCACCTTGGGGCGGGTGCTCTCGACCCACTGGCGGTGCGTCATGTTGGCGAAGAGGCCGTCTCGGAGCACCATGGCACACTGGAAGACACCCCTGATCCGGCCCAGCTTCTGCGTGCAGTCGTTGACCACGCTGACGACAGAGCGTTCGTCCGAAACGTCGCATTGGTAGACCGCAACTTTGACGTGCTGCTGCTCGAGCTTGCGGACCAGATCCTGGGCCGTAGCGGACTGCGCACCGGAGCGTGAGAGGAAGCATAGCTTCCGAGCGCCGAGCTCAACGAGCTTGTACGCCACGCTGCGTCCCAGGCCACCAAGTCCACCTACAAGTAGGTAAACACCGTCGACCGATAGCGAAGGAGCCTGCATCCCCCCCTGTAGCACGGGGACAACGCAGTCCTCGTCCCAGCTAAGCGCGATCTTTCCCAGGTGCTTCCCCGTCTGCATCAGGCGCATGGCGCCCTCCACGTCCGACACGGGAAAAACGGTCACGGGCTCGACGGGCCTGGTGATGCCCCGACGCACAAGATCATACGCGCCCTCAAGTATGGTGGCCATGAGGTCCGGCCGGCTCTCCTCTACATGCCTGAGATTGAAGAAGGTGAAGGTGGCATCCTGCATGAAGGGCCTCATGTCCAAGCCGGTGTTGTCGAGTATGTCCCTGATCCCAATCTCAACAAAGTGTCCGAAAGGAGCAATGCAGTGCCATGTCTGCCGCAGCGTCTCACCTGCGAGAGAGTTGAGCACCACGTCGACACCGCGGCCGCTGGTCATGCGCTTGATTCCCTTCACGAAGCTGAGGTCGCGCGAGTTGAAGATGTGGTCGTCGAGGACGCCGTACTGGTCACGGATGAGTTGGCGCTTAGCCTCGGAAGAGACCGTGGCAAAGACCTCCAGCCCGTAGTGCATGGCTATCTGGACGGCGACCTGCCCTACACCGCCGGCTGCGGCGTGGATAAGGATCGACTGCCCCTTTTGTACCTTGGCAACGCGGACTAGAGCATTCCACGCCGTAGCGTGCACGGCTGGGATGCTAGCCCCTTGCTCGAAGGACATGCCTTCTGGGAGCAGGGTGCAGAAGTCTGCTCGAGACCGGTGCATGTTTCGATGCGCACCGTACCCATACATGATCACCTTGTCTCCTGGTTTGAATTTCGTTACCGAGGAACCGACACGGCAAATCACGCCAGCAGCATCCAGCCCAAGCGCCGTGTCAGCCATTTGGCCCATAGCGACCATAATCTCCCGAAAGCTGAATGCATATTAGCAACTATAAGAGTCTTAGCATGTGAAAGAGTGCTTACTTGATAGCTGTGGCTTTGGTTTGAATCTCGACAAAATCCGGCTCAAGCTCTAGGTTAGCCGAGTCGTCTGGCTCCAAGCAGACCGAGCTCAACATGCCAGGAGACTGCACACAGAGCTTGACAGGATCGCGAACTTCCTTGAGTGGGAGGCTGGATACAATTTTGGCTGCGCCGGGAAGTAGTCCGTTGATCTCCTGGTTGAGCTCTGCATCCTCTTCGATACGGCACACGTGCAAAAGACCGTCCCTGACCTGAAACTCATTGTCCGGCCCGGTTGAGAAAAAAGCCTTGGCCATTTTGTCTGCCAGGCGTTCCACCGACAAGCCCAGGGAAAGCGGTTCGTCCGTATGGAAGACACGCACATTCAATCCCGGCGTCTCGTTCCGGACGACACGCGTAAGACCGTCGATTATCGCAGCGCTAGGTTCGTCCAGGGCGGTCACCCAAAAAAGCTCCTTCGACTCGAGTAATAGAGATCTGACGGACGCGAAGTCCTCCTCGGCGAGGTCTCGTAGCAGCGGCTTCTGGAACTCCAGCAGCGATATGCAGGATTTACCTGCGAGCGTGGAAATGTCCGAGCCCCAGGAGAACTCGCACGTCTCGAAATCGTGTTCATTGAGAATTGTGGCTAGTCTAGCAGCTACTGCTCTAGCTGCACTAGATGGGTTTGAAGCTTGGACGATCGTAATCTGCATCCGCTCGTCCCCAGCCGTGCCGTCGGTAATTCTATTAGTATCTCCATTGCTCATCCTATTGGAAAATCCATCTCTAGTCCCGTTCGTGCTTGTGATACTACACTTCTTGGCAATGATAAGATCAGAACTAGCGTCAGCAGTAGCACACAGGATGTTTTCCATATCGCTGGCAGCCAATGCAGGCCGGATGTATGTCAAGAAACTATGCGTTGCAAGAAAGCATAGAGCACCATGCTCCTTCAAGGCCCTGCACATGCGTACAGCTGCTTCTGGTTCATTCGGAGCGAAGGAACGCAGGCTGTCTTCAGTCACCACGAGCAGGTCATACTGACCCTCGGTTATCTCTGCGTCGTTATCTCGGCCAAAGTCTAGTTTCTTGAGCGAGACATTCGACACCATTTCTGGCTTGTCCCACAGTTCATCTCGGTAGCCTATAGTCACATCCCATGTGCGAGCTAGCCGCGCCAGCTCGCCTCTCTGGAACAGCGGGGGTATTTTCGTCATCGTAGGGTCGTCTTTACCTGCTCCCGGTGCTATCTCAAGTACAGAGAGAACCGGACTCGAGTGGTGCAGCAAGTCGAGGTACTAAAAATTGTTAGAGTTAAAAATTACTTTTAAAACTACTCTTTTTAATAAATCTTTTTAAAAACCGCTAAAAATAAATGAATGGAGAGGTGGTCCAGCAAAATCAGTGCTCCGAAAACACATCCATTTATATCACTAAGGGGGTCAGAGGGACGAAATGTGTAAAATTTACCTTGAAGAGTCTCTGTTCGCTTGTGAGTCCGGACATCACCGAATCCAGTTCATTGACAGATAGAAGGTCGATAGCGGGCTTCCATACCAGTCCGCTGGCAATTGACTTGCTGCTGTCTTGGGAAGCACCAGCGATCTCAACACAGAGAAAACCTTCGACATGAACCACTGGAAGCTCTGCTTGGTCATCAAACACGACGATGTCTGCAGACAGCTCGTTTAGTCCGTGACGAGATGCGTTAGAGAACCCTGGTAGTCGGGTGCCCGGTTCGAACGAAATGCTCGCCGAGACAGTGATACTGTCGATGAACTTGGGGACCATTGCGGTCGACGGTTCGAACGTCCCGCCCTTCACCGCTATAAAAGCCATGTGGAAGATCGCATCCAGAGTTCCAGGATGGATGATATGGGGCCGACCGGATGGTGTCTGCGACTGCTCATGGCCCGGTACGGGGATTTCTGGGATGTTTACAGCGCACACGCTCTGGCCGTCTCGGCGACGAGCTTCGCTGACGTTTGCGAAAACAGGCCCGTAGTCGAGCCCCCAAGAGCGCATGTCCGTATACAGACTCAACGGGTCCAGACGATCGACGCACGCGTGCTGTGCCTCAACATACCGTGCCCTGAGGGCCTGCTGCTCGAGAGTTCTCTCACGCTTCGCGTCTGTCTCCTCTGCAGGCTCATACTCGATCATCAGCAGGCCACAGCAGTTTTGAATAAGGGCCTTGCCGTCCGGGGCCGTCGTGACCGTGAACTGTGTCCACGCCAACGACAAAGCGCGTGTGCCCGCCACGTACGGTCGAAGCTGCACAATGCACTCTAGATCCGACTCTTCGGTGACTATCGTTGCTGCCGTCAGCTGGATATCCCTCAGCTTGAAGGCCGCGATCTGGCGGGTTGGATCGGCCGTCTGGGCGGCCGCTTCCAGTGCCATGGCGATGTATCCTGCTCCGGGATATAGTATAGCCCCCTGGATCTTGTGGTCCGTTACCCAGGGCGCCTCGGAAAGTCTAATGAAGCCCTTCCAGAGCCGCTCTCCCTCCGTAACAGATGGGCTTGGTGCTCCAAGGAGGCCGGGCTTGGGCGCTTCCCTCGACAGGTATTCCTTGTCAACCCGAGAGTCATGCCAAAATCTCTGCGAGTGATTCCACCTGTACGTGGGCAGATCAACGAGGGGAGACGAGAAGCGTGTGTGGCTGTTGTCTCCGTTCACCTCGCGGATGTCAACCTTGCACCCCTCCGCGAACAACGTCCCCGCGGCACTCAGCGCGGTCATAGTCGCGTTCTGGTTCCGGACAACGACTGTATGGTAAGGCAGAATGATGCCGTGCTCCTTCAAGGTCTGAGTCGAGGGCCCGCGCAGCGCTGGGTGAGGGCCGAGCTCGAGCAAGACATCGACGGCGTTCTCGTCCGTACTCTTGCCGTCGCGGATTGGGCGGACCATGTTGTAGAGGGCCTCGGAGAACCTGACGGGAGATGTGAGACTGGCCACCCAGTGCTCAATATCCACCTGACCAGGCTCGATAAAAGAACCAGTGACAGTGGAGTACATTGTACATCCATCTGTGGGAGCATCAATCGGGCATATATCGGACGTCAGCTCACGGTAATAGTCGGCGACGACGGCCATGTGCGGCGAGTGGTATGCAGTATCCACTACCAGCTTCCTCGCGAAGACGCCCTCCGCCTTGAGCCAGCCAAACAGCTGGTCAACCCCATCGCTGTCGCCGGCTATGGTAGTGCTAGCTGGGGAGTTGATGCAGGCCACGACCAGGTGGCCGTCCGTGACTTTGGAGATCCACTGCTCTGCTTTCTTATGAGAGAGACCGACGGCCATCATGGACCCCCGCAGCTCGGGAGCCCTCGTCCTCATGGCCGCTGCAATCACGCCGCGGTAGTAGCCGATCTTCCACGTGCTCTCTCTGGACATCGCGCCAGAGGCGTAAGAAGCGCCCATCTCACCGCCCGAGTGGCCCACAACGGCCGTGGGCACGATATTCCACGTCCTGAGGAGGTCAACAAGAGCGACTTGTAGGATTGTGGAGAGGGAGTGGCTGTAACCGGCCTTGTTCATCAACGACGTGGACTTGTTCTTGAGCAGCTCCTCCGCCGCAGACCACGGGCATCCGCACGCCTCCCGTAGGTGCCGGTCAGCCGCCTCCACACTCTCCCTAAAGGCACTGTACTCCATGAGCTCGGCGCCCATCCGCGGCCACTGAGCCCCCTGGCCCGTGAATACAAAACCGATCCGGGGACTCCTGGACGACTGCACCACTGGCGCGTGATTCTCCTCGCTGGAGGCGTCCAGCGCGTCTGCGAGCTCTTCCGGAGTCGAGGCAACGGTAAACGTCTTCCACTGGAGCCGAGATCTGCGCTCGCTCAGTGTGTACGCCAGCCTGGCCATGAAATCCTCTGTCTTTCCGTCTTGATTCTGGGACTGCGTTGTCTTGGTCCGAATGTATTCTGCGATTGGCTTCTTGATTCGTTGGAGGCCATCTTTATCTTGTGCGCTCCATACGAACAGGCGATGTTCGGGATGGCTGAGCTCAGGTGTGCATCCATTCGTTGCGTTTCCATTTGTTGTGTGTCCATTGGTAGTGACACCGTTGGTGGTTACGCCGTTAGTGGTGACGCCGTTGGCCTGCTTACTGATTCCCAAGTAGTGACGTGCATCATCTAGGACCACATGTGCGTTGCTTCCACCGTAGCCGAAAGAATTAACACTGATGCGTCGTAGGCCATCACTGGGCCAGGGTGTAAGCTCGGTCGGCACTGTCACGTTCCACTCATCAAACTTGATCTCTGGGTTCCCTCTCTTGAAGTGGATGTTTGGGGGTATCAAGCCGCTCTCGAGCATGAGGACGGCCTTGATGATACCTGCGATACCCGCCGCGGCCTCGAGGTGACCAATCTGGAATTTAGGTAGTTAATATGGAATGGGCCGGCGTGAAATTGCAGAGAGGGAAAGGAAACGGGCTGACTGACATTGGATTTCACAGACCCTACGATCAATTTGTTGTCTGCGCTGTGTGATGCGCCTATGGTACCTGCCAGGGCTGCCATCTCTTGGCTGTCGCCGATCTTTGTGCCAGTCCCCTGCAAGTCGAAATCTCACTGGTTATCATTTCTGCAACGGGACGAGCAGCTACAGGCCATGGAGTGGCAGACTTACGTGAGCCTCGACGTAGGACGTGCTTGCAAAGTCCAAGCCGGCTTGCCGGTATACCTCGTCGATCAGTGCCATTTGCGCTTCCGCGCTTGGCATTGTGAGTCCCTTGGTGCGGCCGTCCTGGTTCGAGCCCGTTCCCCGGATAACGGCCCTAATCGGATCGCCAGCGGAGACGGCATCTTCTGTGCGTTTTAGTATGATGCAGCCAAATCCTTCTCCGCGGCCATACCCGTCGGCGGAAGCATCAAAACTTTCTGTTCACGCGCTAGAGTCAGTAATTATCGAAAAGAGTAAGATTTCAGCTCATGTTTCGGGAGCATGCAGGAGCAATGAGGCCCGAACCATGCCAAAAGGGGAAAATAAGGACTCCAGGGGACTAACTGCACTTCCCATCAGGCGAAAGGAAGCCTTGGTTTGATAGGAACATGAACGTCTCCGGGTTCATCAGGAAGCTGCTACCTCCTACGATGGCGATATCAGTCTCTCGAGTCCGCAGGCTTTGGCACGCAAGATGTAGCGCAACCAGACTAGACGAGCAGGCGGTGTTGATGGGGAAGCTGGGGCCTCGTAGGTCCCACAGCCACGATATCCGGTTCGCTAGCGACGCGGTGCCTGTTCCCGTGAAAGTGTACATGGGCGCGTCGTCTGGGTCTCGGCAGATCATGTCGCGGTAGTCACTTGTAAGGTGGCCGATGTAGACGCCGGTCCTCGTCCCGGCAAGCTTGTCGAGGGGTAGCCCAGCTCGCTCTAGAGCCTCACTTTTAACACCTAGCATTAGCAAGCACCCAATCCAGTCATGGTCTTATTTAGCCTCGAGATCCATGAAGGGAGAGAAATTGGCAAGAGGGAGGAAAAATGAATTCAGGGGTTACATACTATGCGACTTCCATCATCACACGTTGCTGAGGATCTATGGCATCGGCGTCGTGCTTCGGGAGGCCAAAGAAGCCTGCATCGAACCTGGAAAAGTCTTGCTGTACAAAGTGAGCTCCCATGGCGGCGCTCGTACTGCGTCGCTTATTCGGCGACCAGAACGCCTCCATATTAAACCGCTCCCGGGGCGTCTTGGACCACGCCGCTAAGTTCACCGTCGTCAGCAAACTCATCAGGCAAATATGTCTAGATGATGGTCTAGGCGCGTACATTCACCTGCGCAGATTGACTCCCAGAACTCCTCCAGTGTACTTCCACTCCCTGGAAATCTGCACGCCAAGCCAGTGATGGCGATGGAGTCGCGGTCTTCCGTCCGTGCCATTGTGTTTAACAAAGTGCCAGACCGCGTCTAGAAGAGTTAAGACGAAAAGTTAAGCTTGGTGAAATCTTTTGGCGATCCAGGAAGGCTCAGACACCTTACTGTTGTCTAATGCATCTAGATATTCTATCGTCCGCCTGCAATGGGTGGGTTTATCATTCTTTGAACTCCCTCCTAACCATATCAGGCTCATATACCATACATAAGATCCTTTTATGATGTCGTCTTGACAAATCAAGACCTGTAATTAGCTAAGTATGTTTTATGATCTCAGCAGGGGCCATTATCAGGCCGAACAACCCAGGCTGACATAGCTGTCTCCGAAAATTCTCCGATGATTCTTAAAGGGGGCCTGAGACACACCTTCAGACGGGAGGCTGACTGAGAGGTTGCCGTAACTCCCCGGTAGCCGACCCCGAAGGATGACCCGACGACCCGACGCATCCCAGCCATCCATCACGTGGGAAGGCCGGGGCACATCGGGTTTTATCTTGATTGGACACATCTTCTCAGCAACCAGGGCGAGGCTGCGCTCCTCCCAAGATAGGTGCGATCTCGGGACTTAGGGCTGCACCAGTACCTCCATCATGCAGCGATAGCAGGGCTGGCGTGAGCAGCCCCCTGCTCACGACCCGCATCATGATTATTTCCGTCGCCGCTCACGAGCATATTCCGAGAGTAGAGGTAGCGAATGGGTACTCCATCCACAGCTATCAATGGAGTGCGGTCGATTGTCAAACTTGCGGGTCGAGCATATCAAGGAGAAGTCCCATTCGCATATAGGTCCACGCGCACACTCAAGCATAGACAACATACACTCTTCAACAGATCCCCAGTATACTTGTCTAAACTCTCCTTAAATGTCAGTCGTCTGAACTTAGTTATCTCAAGTAATTCGATACATCTACGCAAGACGTAAAGATGGCGAATCAGTTGAAGCTGTGCATCTTTGGGGATCAGACTTGCGACTTGAAGCTCCTCTGGAGGGAGTTATTCCAGACTCGAAGCAACCCAGCCGTTGAGGACTTTCTTACAAGAGCTTATCGCGCGGTTCGCCAAGAGGTCTACAGACTCCCGCCCGAAGTCAGAGAGAGCGTTCCTCGGTTCACCTGCGTTGACGATCTGCTCTTATCCAGCGGGGGCAGCAGACGATGTGTAGCCATCGACACGGCAGTCAGCTGTATCTACCAGCTGGCGACTTTCATCAAGTAAGTACCGCGGCCGGCTCTCCTCCTGACGAGATAGAACAGCTGACGAGACACAGCAAGGCAGATAACTGGTACCATGGAGGGGGCGAGTTGATGACCGTAGGCCTCTGCCTAGGCGGCTTGGCCGCAGCCGCTGTGAGTTGTAGCCGCACTACGCTAGATCTCATACCCAGAGCCGTGGATTCGGTCATCGCAGCGTTTCGGGCGGGAATGCACGCAACAGAAACTGCTAAGAGCCTCGTCCCTCGCGCCCTGCAGGCTGATCTAGAAGGGAACTGGTCTATGGTCTTTAACGGTTCCACAGCTTGCGAAGCTCTGGAGAAGTTCTGCGAGACAAATGTGAGTAAGCTTTCCTTATTTCTGACTTGATATCTAGGGAGCCTCTCCGTCCCTCCCTATGCTTTGGCTTGATACATGCCCACATGATAACTGACTGGCTTTACTCCGCAACTATTTAGGCACTGCCGCTCACAAGTAGACCTTACGTTAGCGCGTTCTCAGCCAACGCGACTACCATCAGCGGCTCGCCGGCGTCGCTGGCGCAGCTGGTTGAGTCTGAAGAGTTTCGGGGCATCAAGTCGAAGAAAATCTCCGTCTTCGGACCCTTTCATGCATCACATCTCTACACAGAGACCGACGTGGATGAGATTGTCGAGGGTCTGGGGTCCGGCAGTGGCGACTCAACCACGCGGCCCGAGCAGATTCCCTTGCTGTCGAGCACCGGGAACATGGTCGAGAGTCCAGATTTTGCCACCCTCTTACGGGCAGCTGTAGACGCCATAATGGCCCAGCCGATGCGATTCCCAGAGCTATTGGAGCAACTCAGACTCCGAATCGAAACCTCAAAGCCCACGTCGCTGGCCATGCTGCCCATTGCGACCACAGCTGACCGACTGGTCTACAAAACGTTCAAGGACACGCCTCTGGGTTCACTGGTGCCTCCTCCCCCTAGTGGAGCTCAGGCAAACCCAAAACTCCCTCTCCACTCTTCGCCCTCCAACCCGAAGACCCCCAAGCTCGCCATCATCGGCATGTCAGGAAGGTTCCCCGGGGCCAACTCTACTGATGCCTTTTGGGATGTCCTTCATAGCGGACTAGACATGTGCAAACCTGTTCCTAAGGACAGATGGGACATTGACACGCACGTGGATCTGACGGGAGCTCGCAAGAACACTGGTGCCGTTCCGTACGGGTGCTGGATCGACGACGCCGGGCTTTTTGACGCCCGCTTCTTCAACATATCACCACGCGAGGCGCCGCAGATCGATCCTGCGCAGAGACTCGCCCTGATGACTGTCTACGAGGCAATAGAGAGATCGGGCATCGTAGTGGGTGCCACCCCTTCGACTCGCCACGACCGAGTGGGCGTGTTCTATGGTGTACGTAGCTGCGTAAAATCCCATTTAGGTCCTATTATTGCTAACTGCAGAGCTTAAAGGTGACGGGCAACGACGTATGTAACTCCCTGGCTTGTCTACTCTCCACTCGGGAATCCTTACTCTTAGAGCGGAATTCCGAACTCCTCTTCCAGATTGAACAGAATAAGACGCTAACATCAGGCGCTTCAGTGGGCAGAAACAAACAGTGCTCAAGATATCGATACCTATCTGATTCCTGGTGGCAACCGAGCGTTCATCCCCGGACGCATCAACTACTTTTATAAGTTTAGCGGTCCTAGTTATGCTATAGACACTGCGTGCTCGTCAGCTATGTCTGCTTTCCGTATGTACCTCGTAGAGCATCTTATTCATATTCAAGCCCGTCTTCCCTTTGCCCAATCAGTTTTCTCCTGAGACACGACGCGGGTTGAAGAAAAACCTTCTCGAGTTTGTGTAGGTAGTTACTGACTGCAGAGGAACAAAGACATCGCGTGCAATTCGCTATGGAGAGGCGACACCGATACCGCGATCGCTGGCGGCACGAACATCATGACCAATCCAGACTTTCACGCTGGCCTGGATAGGGGCCACTTCCTCTCGAGGACGGGCAACTGCAAGACTTTTGACGATTCGGCTGATGGATATTGTCGTGCTGAGGGCGTTGGAACTGTGATTATCAAGCGTCTCGACGATGCCCTTACCGACAACGACCCCATCCTCGCAGTTATACTGGACACTTCAACAAACCACTCTTCCGAGTCTGAGTCCATCACGCGGCCGCACGCTGGCGCGCAGCGTGCGATCTTTAACAAAGTCATGAACCAGGGCTTTGTGGACCCTTACTCCATCAGTTACGTTGAGATGCACGGAACGTAGGTTTATCCTGCTCGAGCTCCCCTCTAATTTTCTGACTAGCTTCGCTGACTAAATATGCCGCTCCAAAAAGGGGTACCCAGGTTGGCGACGCAACGGAGATGTCGAGTGTCCTGTCAGGCTTTGCGCCGCCCATATCTCGGGGTGTGCGGCCTAGAAGCAAGGAAGAGGCGCTGTACCTGGGCTCAGCGAAGGCTAGCATTGGCCACGGTGAAGCCTCCTCCGGATCGTCGTCTCTCATCAAAGTGCTGCTCATGATGCAGAAGGACACCATTGTCCCTCACTGCGGCATCAAGACAAAGATCAACCACAAGTTCCCGCTAGATCTCGCCGAGCGGAACGTCCACATTGCTGACAGGCCAATACCGTGGCCAAGGAGCTCGGACCCGGCCAGGCCTAGGAGGGCGCTCGTCAACAACTTTAGCGCCGCGGGCGGCAATTGCGCTCTGCTGCTCGAGGATGCGCCGCTCCGCGTCGACTCGTCTGACTCCGATCCCGACCCGCGAACTGTCCATCTCATCGCGGTGTCGGCCAAGAGCGGCACCTCCGTGCAGAGGAATCTGAGGTCCCTGCTCGGATTCCTGAAAGAAAACACACACCTCTCCCCCGGGGAGCTGTCATACACGACAACGGCGCGCCGGATGCATCATCAGCACCGCGTCATGCTTGTGGGCTCGAGCATCGACGGGTTCTGCACCCAGATCGAGACTGCCCTTCGAGAGAATGCAGGGTTCACTCGACCCAAGTCGGCACCGAAACTCGTCTTCACCTTTACCGGCCAGGGGGCACAGTTCCCAGGGATGGGGAGGGAGCTGTTGCGGCACGTCGAGCTGTTTCGTAAGGATATGCTTAGACTGGACCAGTTGGCGCGGAGCTTGGGTTTCCCGTCCATGCTGCCCGTCATCGAGGCAGAGGAGGAGCAAGACATCAACGCATTTGCCCCCGTGGCGGTCCAGTTGGCGAGCATCTGCATGCAGATCGCACTGGCCAAGCTGTGGGCGTCGTGGAACATAGTCCCCACAGCCGTTGTTGGCCATTCTCTTGGAGAGTACGCCGCCCTGGTCGTGGCAGGTGTGCTCAGTGAAGCAGACGCACTCTATCTCGTTGGGAAGAGGGCTGAGCTCCTCCAGAAGCAGTGTACGCGAGATACTCATGCCATGCTCGTTGCCCGGGGATCGGTAGATGAGATTACAGATATCTTGGGAGGTGTGAAGGCTACAATTGAGTTCGCGTGTATCAATTCACCCGTCGAGACGGTGCTGGCAGGTACAAAAGAGGCTATATCCAAAGTGCAGGCCATACTCGCCGACTCTGGACGGAAGACAACGTTGCTTCAGGTCCCCTTCGCGTTCCACTCCTCTCAGATGGACCCCATGCTGTCCGGTCTACAAGAGGTCGCCCGCAGCGTCACTTTCTGGAAGCCCGAGATCCCCATCTTGTGCCCTCTGGACGGCAGTGTTGTCAAGGATGCTGGCGTTTTCGGTCCCGAATATCTCGCCCGCCATTCACGTCAGCCCGTCAACATGCTCCAGGCGCTTTTGAACGGGCGGAGCAGTAGCATTATCAACGACCAGACCGTTATGCTAGAGATAGGCCCGCATCCGGCCACAGGAGGCATGGTCCGCGCTGTCTTGGGGTCCCAGGTGCCGACGCTCGCATCGTCGCAGCGCAACCGGTCGGTCTGGCAGGTCCTCGGTGCGTCGCTGAAGCACCTGTACACGGCGGGAGCCGACGTTCGCTGGGCCGAGTACCATGCCGGCTTCAAGGCTTCTCATCGCGTGCTGCAGTTGCCCTCGTACTGCTGGGACCTAAAAGAGTACTGGATTCCGTATGTTCACGACTGGTCCCTCCGCAAGGGCGAGCCGGCGCAGATCATTCAGGGTGGCTCAGGCATCGAGAGCACCACGATCCACAGGGTGGTCGAGGAGGCCGAGATTACCGATGGGGTACGCATGGTTGTCGAGGCCGATATCGCGCGCTCCGACCTTAGCCCGCTTGTACAGGGGCACGAGGTCGACGGGATACCGTTGTGCACGCCGTCAGTCTATGCGGACATCGCGCTGAACATGGGCACCTACCTCCTGAGGCGGTACCGACCGGGACAGGAAAAGAACCTTGTGGACGTCTCCGACATGGTAATCAGCAAAGCTCTGATACTAAGGAACAGTGCTATAAAGCAGCTGCTCCAGGCCCATGCCGAAGTGAAATGGTCGTCTGACTCGGCAACCATAAGATTCGTATCGTTTGATGTAAGTAACTATCCTCCTGTCATACTCATCCCTAATACAGATCGCTAATTCAACAGCAGAGCAAGCAGAAGCTGCAAGAGCACGCACGATGTGTGGTCATCTTCAAGGACACATCTCTGCAGCAAGCCCTCCAGAAAGAAGTGGGCGCCGTGAAGGAGAAGCTCCAAGGCCTGCGCGCCGGAATTGTCTCCGGGCAGACTGCGCGCTACAATCGCGCCATGTGTTACCGCGCCATCCGGCCGCTCGCGCGATTCCACTCGGACTACCAGGCCGCCGATGAGGTGCTCCTGGATAGCTCGACGCTGTCCTGCTCCAGCCGCCTCAGCTTCACCACCATCAAAAGGGGCGGCAGCTTCCACACCCACCCCGCTATGATCGATGCTCTCACGCAGTCTTGCGGGTTCGCCATGAACTGCAATGACAGCGCGGACTTGGACAAGGACGTGTATATGAACCACGGCTGGGGTTCGCTGCAACTCTTCGAGCCTATCAACTTCGAGGATGAGTATACCACCTACACGAGCATGAAAGAGGGCGCCGAGAAGCTGTGGCACGGCGATGTCGTGGTTCTGAACCACAACGATAAAGTTGTCGCCTTCTTTGGGCAGATTGCGGTTCGTCTCTTCCTGTTCTTCCTGCTCTTCTCTAAAACTGCCTTCTAACCAAGATCTATACAGATCCAATGCGTGCCCCGCAGAGTCCTGAAGGTCATCTTATCAATAGAAGCCGGCGCCAAATCTCAGAATACACTGCCAAGCAAGGGCCCACAACCTACTACCACAGCCCACGCAGCTTCTTCTGAGAGGCATGCCCCTCAAGCCCCCTCTCCCACGCCAACTGCTAGTCGTGCACCTCCCGCTCCTACGAACGTGAAATCCCAGGGAGGTCGTCCGCCCGCTGAAGAGCGCCGAGACACGAACGTTGCCCCGGCTCTCGCTATAATCGCCGAGGAGAGCGGGCTCTCCGTGGCGGACCTGACTGACAGCACGGTCTTTGGCGACATAGGCGTCGACTCGCTACTAGGACTAACAATAGATGCTCGCTTTAAGGAGGAGCTAGGACTGGACGTCGACTTCAACGCTCTGATCTTCGAGCATCCCACCGTGGGGGACCTCAAGGAGGCACTCGGGGGAGGCGGCGCGAGCATCGACAACTCGGATGGAACCTCGTCGCCGGCATCCAGCGACTTTGAGATGGTCCCCTCGAGCAGCGAGTCAGCCCCCTCTGCAGACAATGATGGTTCCAGCTTTCGTAAAGAGCCCCTTGTGCGCAATTTTGACTTTGAGCGTGCCATCCAGGTCATCTCGGAGGAGAGCGGAGTGGCGGCCGCGGACCTTACCGACGACACTGTCTTCGCCGACGCCGGCGTAGACTCGCTGCTGTCTCTAGTGATTGTAAGCCGCTTCCGGGACGAGCTCGGACTGGACATCCAGCATGAATCGCTGTTCCTCGAATGTCCGACCGTGGCCGAGCTAAAGACAACACTCCTCGGAGAAGCTGTAGATAAGAGTGGCAGTGACAACCAGCCTCTCACCGCCAACGAGCAGTCGGGCGTATCCAAGAATGATGCTTCGCCGCTACCGCGTTCTCAGGCTGAGATAGATGCTCTAATGGCGCGCGAGAATGCTGTTGATCGTCTCGTCCAGAAATACACGGCCGGATTCACAGGACCAACTGCGCCTCCCGCGACGGCCTTGGCTCCCGCAGACGATGAGAAAGTTGTCCTCGTGACGGGAGCGTCGGGGAGCTTGGGCTCGCACTTGGCCTATCACATTGCCCAGCTGCCTGGCGTGAAGACGGTCGTCTGCCTCAACCGTCGGAATCGAGAGGAGCCCTACAAGCGTCAGATCAAAGCTATGAGAGATAAGGGCAGTAAGTAATATCTCGTGTCTTTTCTACTAGTTTTCATTAGTTTTCTAGGGGGTCTGTCAACCTCTTGTCCAGAGCTCTGCCATGGAACCCCCCGAAGGCCCGTCGAGTCTCCCCGTGAAACATATGCTGACTGAATCTGGCAAAGTCCGGTTTCCCAAGGACCTCGAGCCCAAGCTGCGTGTATTGCAGACCGACACGTCGCAGCCGATGCTCGGGCTTGAGAGTGGGGAGTACGAACAACTGGTGGGTTCGGCTACCCATCTCATTCACAGCGCCTGGCCCATGAGCGCAAAGCGTGGCCTCGACGGCTTCGAGTCACAGTTTCAAGTCATGAAAAACCTCATCCAGCTGGCATGCGACGTCGCGTCCCGGCACCCGCCGTCGTTCAAGTTCACCTTCCAGATGGTGTCATCGATCGTACGTATCTTCTGAATTCGTTTTATCATCCGCTTGCCCGTTTCTGCTCTGTTCAGCCCGTGTTCCACTGGATATAATCCCGAACTCCCAATTGGCGCAGGCCCAGTCCCATACTGAGCTATTGCTGACTTCAGAGGAAAGGGGGTGGTCGGTCTCTACGGCAAGCACGACAGCGGCAGCAGGAGCAGCGAGGGATGGACGAAGACCCTCGTCCCCGAGGCGCGGTTTGGCATCGACTGTATTCTCAACAACGGCTACGGAGACGCCAAGTGGGGGTGCGAGTGCATGCTCGACGAGACGCTGCACAAGCACCCGGGCCGCTTCCGGGCCATGGTAGCGCGGCTGGGCCAGATCGCCGGGTCCAAGACGAGCGGGTACTGGAACCCGATGGAGCATTTCGGCTTTCTACTCAAGTCGTCGCAGACATTGGGCGCCCTTCCCGACGTCCCCGGCGATGTGTACTGGACGCCTGTCAACGACATCGCCGACACGCTAGCTGACCTCGCGCTGCGCGGCGGCGACAGATATCGCATCTACCACGTGGAGAACCCGGTCGGCCAGCCCTGGAGCCGCATGAACGCCGTCCTGGCCGACGCCGCGGGCATCCCCGATCTGATCCCCTTTGAGGCCTGGGTCGAGCGCGTGCGCGCCGCGCCGCAACGCGGCAACCCGGCCGCCACGCTGCTCGAGTTCTTCGACGACAACTACATTCGCATGTCGTGCGGCGGGCTCGTGCTCAACCCGGCGCACACACTCGAGCACTCGCCATCCCTGAGGGCAGTCGGCCCGGTGAGCGAGGAGGTGGTCCGGAAGTACGTCCACATCTGGAAGGAGATTGGTTTTTTGAACTGAGGTGGTGGACTTTGGATCACTCGTGTGCTATATTTCGATGAGACTGAAGGTTTGGGTATGTGATAGGGTCACCCAGATAGCAAGCGGGACACACGGGAGGTTGATGATGCTCTGGGATAACTCTTGTGTTCTCTACGAGGTTTGATGAAATTACTTCCTTGAGAAGCATCACAGGGCTGTCGGGATGACTTACTTAGGACGATACTGGCGAGAAGATGGCATAGGTCTCTCTCTCTTCAGTTATACGTACGCACACAGTCTACCTGTGTGTATGTGACAAACAAAAAGCATTGAGTTTTATTTGGTTACTATTTATTTAGTCTTTTCCCACTCCGTATTTCCCCTCTTCGGTAAAAACACGATAAAATATCGCTACTATTTGTGATTAATACACGCTTTCTTTATGGCCGCAAACATGCATAATATTTTAATCAAAGCCTTTGGATTTCTTTCTTTTCGAGACTTCCTGAGCTCTGCATCTACCCACTGACTTACCGCATAATAGATATAGCGGCAGGAAGCCGTCAAGCAGATGAGACATATCGAGATCCTTTTCAGCCACCACCAAAAAATCATCTGTATTAGTAACTTTGTTACAGAGGCCCAGCGGCTATAAAAAGAGGCTAACGGCCGAACTGCTACAATAAAGTAGCAAACTCCTATAAACCGAATGTTTTAATATTATGTTCCCTGTAAAAAATTATTTTCCCACGAAAAAGTCCTTATTTTCCTCCTGTCAGGGCTATATAGAAGAGGCCAAGTATATACATAGCCAGGGAGTAATAGCCCACGAAAACATTAAACATTTGCTCAACAGCAAGACTCTAATTATACTTGCCCACACCTAATACTCCAACACGCTTTGAAGGATTCCCATATAATTAAACCGTTAGATGATCTTATCTCGATACTACCAACGCCATCTCAGGAGGAATACCGTCGATGGCGCTGACGGCCCGACGTTGCACATGAAAACTAAGTTCGGAGCTAGCAGGAACTCGGTAACCATGAAGAAGCATTTCTGTTCGGAGACGGGGAAGTTTAGGGTAAAACGCCGAGGTATGTGAAGGAAGCATTCCATCAAAATGGTTTCAACATACGGAGGCGAGGAACCGTCGGGAAGACTGCAAGAATAGCTGCAATTTTGTACATGGATGGAATACTACCTATCTAGGTTGCATTGAGCAGGTATCAGGCATTTCCCACGTACTCCAGGAAGAGAATAGATCACTGTTAGTGGACTGTTACCAGTGGTATGGGACCAACGGGGGTATTATCATGGTCATATTGAGCAGTATGGTTCATGCGACTGAATCGCAGTCAGGGATTGAACAGTGGAAACCCTGCTCATGGTTGCATTGTTATATAAACACAAGCTGGAGGATTTAACTTACGGAAATGGTGCTGGCCGAAAACAATCTCGACATGTCTCACCTGCTAATTACTATATCTCAACGGATGGCTGCAGTTATATGCAGCGATACGGCAGCTCATGGACTACAGAAAAGATGGAAATTCGAAAACCTTGATTAAGGTGTCATACTTAATCGTTACAATAAAAGCTCTAATGATAAAACTTCCACGAATGTAACGATATTGTCCCGGCTGAAGGTGACCCCTCACATTCCGTCACTTAACGTTCTGAAATTCCTATATCCACAAAGGCGTTTTATGATACTCCAGTATGGATGGCATATACAAATCTTAATGCACGATTGAAACTCAGCTATTCTTGTCAGGATTGGCGACATGTATTATTAATGCCTAAGCATTAATTCTTTAAACTTGACCTGGTAAGCTACGCCCATAGCCAGTCCAACGATAGTCAACGTCACAGGAACCGAGATTGTCCAGAAAAGCCATTGCCCGGAATCCGTGTTACGAATGTCTGCTGTATTCATACCGAGGTAGCTGGTGACGAAGGAAAGAGGAAGAAACACAACAGTAACGATTGTAAAGATCGTGATTGCCTTGTTGTTGTTGTCTTGTTTTAGTTCGATTTGCCTTGAAACCTATACATTATACACACGGTTCTTGTTAGTCTAAGGTTTGACAACCTAGCTTATAATAAATCTTCGGTTTCACATGGACGACGTACCTGCTTTCTCATCCATTCGACCCTAACTTTTAGGTCTTCGTACACATCTAATTTGTTTTCCAACACCTTGATAGTTGAATCGATGACTCCTATTAGTTTGAACATGCCGTTAATATAAGTCCGGTGAGTACCAAGAACATTGCGTTGACTCTTAATCGTGACTATAATACTATCCATTTCCTCGTCAACCCGGTCGAGGTCATCCAGCAAAGTCCTTTTTGGAGAGTCACGCACTTTGAGTCTCTGAAAAGTTTGGAATCAGCAAGGTAGTTCCTCGTTTAACAAGATATGGTATATTAACATACCAGTTCCGAGCAGTACTCTCGATAAACATCTTCCAGGCTCCGGGGACCCGTATCTCCCTTAGCAAGGAAGTCTAGTGCGGATACCATTATGGCACTCGAGCCAACAGTTACATAATCCGCCAGTTCTTTCCGGCCCTTAGTCGCTAAGAATTGAATTATGACATTTTTGGCACGCTCAAGGGCTATTTGTGCCGCCAGGAAGGCTTGCTTCGTGGTGATTTCGGTATCGACTTTGTAGGAAGGGCCCCGATCACGAGTTAGGTCCTGTACCTCAACTTCGGGCCTCTCTAATTCACGTGAGTGCCGAATCCTGGCTGACTCATCATCATCTGATTCGTTCTCTATATCCTCAATGGATATGAGATAAGGTAGGTTATCGTTAGCTGTACTTGCTATAGGTCCTGTCGTAGGGTTGGCCCCCATATCCTCTATATCATGTCTCATGTGAGGAGGGTTTAAATAGTTATTAAGGAAACAGAATGCCTCGACCAAAAGCCGGAATGCCTTCACGAGGAGGTCGGGGAGGAAAACGCGATCACGGCCACCGCGGAGTCCAGTTCTGATCGACAATGAGACCATTAGCATCTTCTTTACACTATCAGCCGCCCACTTGACAATAAAAATCGACGATTCTGATAGATCCGGTTCCGTACATTTCTATAATATGTTAATTAACCTAGTTTATATAGATAGGTCGATGGCAAGATATTGTCCTACCCTCAAGACACTATACAGTGCCCCCCAAAACTTCATTTCGAGTTCGCAGTTAATCCCTGTTCCTATGAAATGGCGTGCCAGCTCCATTGCATCTACCCCAAGTCTTCGGAATGCTGGTATTTCGGGGGGGAAGGAACCTATCAGGGTGCTGACGTCCTTCGCTGTCATCTTATCTTGACTGGCGTATATGGCGCCACTGATCAATTCATCATGGATGCTACCTGTTACCTGCTCGATTTCAGCTGATCTCTGGGCCCAAGGACAGGGCTCCTTGACAGAAGCCTTATCGCCTCTAGCATGTACCGGCTGGCCTGAAGTTGAAGACCGCCTGTCGGATGGAGTACTTTGTCCCTCTATCTCGAAGCTGAAGGAGTAGAATTTCCAGTAAAAGTAAGGTGGGATATCGAAATTTCTCGGGGTATCTCCAGCAGCTTCTTCTGGGTTCGTTGATTCTAGGGGTGATGACGCTCGAGCTGCTGTAGGTGTTATGTGGGCTGTGTCTTCTCTAGTCTTGTTACGGACACACACTTCCGAGGGGGGGGGCCAGAATAGACTACTAATGATATATTTCGGAAGGGGTGTGCCGAGTCCCGGATCGCCGTGGCAACCGGGCCAGGTGCATAGAGGTATGGGCCCCGTGGAAGATTCCCAGACCCTTCTTGCAAGACGATATCTAACCGCTTGGTCCATGTCAGACTTTGACAAGGACATAGTCTTGCGGGGCCCGTATCCGTCAACATAGAGTGGGTGCTCCGCCCCATTAATTTGGTTTGGGTGGTCGTCAACGTAGAGTGGGTGTTCTGCATCATTTTGGTCTGGGTGGTCGCCACTTTTAGCTGGAAGGCATACAACGATATCGAAAATCTGTTGGTGTCGCTTTGCAACTATGTCTGGCCATCGAATAGCATCAATTATTTCCACTGGTTTAACTGAGAAGTACGAGCATTCCTCTGCGCTAATATGCTCCTCGAATACTTGCGAGCAGATGCGGTGAACTCTAAGGAGAAAGTCCTAGTTGGTCTTATCGTTAAACATGGAATGTCCTCACGTTACGTGTAGCTGTGTAGTTTGCGAGATTTGGAAATTTGAACCTACAAACCAAGTTGGGCATTCGTTCCAGTATACACAAAACGGCGGGCCTTCCTGTAGGAGAAGTCGAAACGAAGGAGGGAACTTGGGGGATGGACCAATTAAAATGCTACCCCCAGGTCGTGAGTGTAGCTGGCTCGGACTGTAAGTAGCAATGTAGTCTAGGAAATTTTATGGAATTAATACTTTGTGTTTGCGTTCCACCATCCGCGTCGGGCTCATACCGTCGTCAATAAGTAAACCCCAAAATTGTGGGACGTAGATGATTCTACCGTCGTTGTTAAGCTTTTGGGCAGCCTGACTCAACTCGCGATTGAACGGGGATTCACTCCGGTATAGTGACTGGACTAGCGGTCGAATTGAATGTCGCGGGATATCAGATGGCTCGAAATGATCTCGGCTACTAAGTTGAAAGTAAGGGAAGCAAAAAAACAAGCAATTTAACGGTTCAGAAGTTCTTAGTTCTCGGCGCAAACGGATACCTGTCACCATGGGCAATAATCGTTGTCCCGAGAACTCCTCTTGACTGTATTCACTTTCAAGAGATAAAAGCCAATCACGAATCTCCCGTCTGTCTCGAGCAGAAACGCTGGCGGATTGAGTAACCATGTCCTTGTAGAACCAATATTAGTGCTGCATACCTTGGTAACCATATATCGCCAACTTAAGCGTATTGTATTATGATCGTAACTTACGACGAAGCGTTTGAACGGGTTTGTCTTTTCTAGAGACTTATCATAATCGGGGGTTTCTCTAAGGCGAATTATAGATTAGAAACCATAAAGTAAAATAACGAGGATATGCTGAGCATTAGATTGCCACTCACATCCAAAGTAGCCCATTCGAACCCACGGATCGGCCATCCGACTCGATGCCAAGTAGTATATCCTCGGGGCCTCGATAGCGGAGACGATAGTATGATAGTCGTATTGGCCACGGTGGTATCCACTCACGTTGCGGCTATAAGAGACGCTGGCTTAGTACGTACAGCCTTTTGCGGTACATGCGCATCCTATAGTAAAAGACGGGCGCATACTTCAGACCTCTCTCTTTCCGGAGGATTCTCTTCGTCGTTGAGAATATTGCGCCAGGTAAGGCGGAAACGGCTACTTTTTTTGGTCATTGGGAGTAATGAAGAATTGTTGCATGGTGATGGTAATATAACAGGGACTTTACGTTTGTCTATGTCGCGAGCGAACTTCTCGGGAAACTGGTCAGTTTTGACTCGCTTACGCAAGGTATACGGCCCATGATGCTCGTCCTCGGACATGATGTCCTGATTTGAAGCCATGACACCTAGATGAGCCCGAGTGATTTGATGAATCAAGGATAAGAGTTTAAAATAAACAAGATGGCCTGCACCAATTTTAAAATCTTTGCCGAAGAGGGGTAAAAAGCGACTCCCCTAATGAGGTGGCACAGCCGCACTGAATGAGTAATCCGCAGGCCAGCTGGACTCAACCCTCTCGCTCGCTTGTATGATTATATACATGATATCTAGCTCCTAGCACCGGATGTGACAAGGGCTTATGTAATAAGGGCTTGGAGCAATGTTCATCTTCAGCTAATAATTCTCTTTAAGGGTCCTTGGCCTTCCAAATCCATCCTTCGATGTAGGGCCCGTACCTTTGGCCGTTTGCTTTACCCCTCCTTTGGCTGCCTCCGATACAAGTCCGTAATACGAGCCTATGTGACCAATGGTTGCGGCTCCCTAAGGCTGTATGTCTGGATGGAAGGCTGGCAGGCGTGGGCACCTGGCTTTGGCCTTGTGACACTGGAGGACTAAGGTGGATTTCAGCACATTTGGTATGCGTGACAGTGGATATTTGAAATTGTACCAGCCTTAAAAATATCATTAGTAGTGTCAGGGAAATGCCATGGTGTTGTATTTGGTTGTAGAAGGGATGGAGCTCTACACTATGGCCACTGTGTACAGCGGGCTACTTATAGTGGGTAGGTCATGTGACAAGTAGGGTGCATAGCTGCCGGGTTGAAGTTTCTTCAACAATCTTATTCATCTATGTTTGACGGCTCGGCTACGGCTCTGCGTCTTGACGGTGTATCTCATTTTGGCCCTGGATGTCAGGTGCTGTCAGGTGTAGGGAGATATTGGACCCACTAAGTGCGATAACTATATGTATACGGAGTAGGACTTAGAGAATACTCCGTACATCATGCATTCAGACCCATACATCTACAGCACACATAGGGCACACATTCGTTGCGTAAGGTATAGTACTTGTATTGGGGGGAGCGTGAGCCTTTTCGGGTAGCTTTCGTCGCGTAGTCGGTGTATATGTACAGTTGCTATATCTAGTAGGATATAGCGGCGAATTCGGTGCATATACGCCTAGAAAGCTAGCCTAAGTGCCCAGCTAAATAAATACAGAAACCAAAAAACTAAATCCATCCTAACTAATCCATCCTCTCTTTTCCACTCTTCCAGCTAGTGCTATAACCCGCTGTACCCAAGGTAATTAAGGAGGTGGGCGGGTCGAATTTTCGTCGTATTCGAGTCGATCCGTGCCTAAATGTGTGGTGTTGCAGAAGGGAAGTTATGCGGTGGGTCCCCTAAACCCTGTAGAACACTTCAAATAACAGCCAACAACTGGAAGACGTCAGCCTAAGAAGGCTGTCAGTGTTAGATTTAATTAATTCTGACAATATGCATGCTACCTTCATGTCACCAGTACGAAAGCAACAAACGCTATGCATCGACTCTGCACCCTGGGAAGGGACCCTGGGGCTGAATGCTTCTCCTGCTGCACCCTACCACTGTCAGAAAGGAATAGCATTACACTGTGCCGCAGGCTTCGTCTGGCCCTCTCTCTTGCTTTTCAACACGAGACACTCAACCTCCTTTTGATCTAGGATCTTTTGGCCATGCTTGCGATCTTCAACATCACTTTCTGCGTTGGCGACAAGATCATCGAACCGCCTGCTATCACTTCCCCACGACTATATTTCGCTGCGACAGTTGCTCCTTGTCAGAATGGACGACTACGGATATGAGCAATTTGAGAGTGAATACCCGCTGTTCTCGCTTCCGGATAATGAGGATAATTCTTTCGCAATAATCGACCCTCCAACAATCGATCCTGCACTACTCCAGACCTCTGTGTTTAATGTCGATTACGCCTTTGGGCAGCAACAGGAGTCGGTGGGGGATGACCAAAGTTGGCCAACTGAGCCATCTGGGAGCACCCTCAGCCTCGATGTCGGAGCTCCAGCACAGTAATTTTTTTTTTTCGCACATGTTAACTTCTAGGGTGCAGTACCACCGACAAAGAGGTTCAGCATCTCATCGTCAGCGAGTCGGCTCCGTTCCGGTGTCAATGTGGACAGGATTTTACAAGGTTATGCAGCCTAGAGCGTCACATTCGACACCATGCAGGTCAGCTTAACCTTGACGCTCTGCACCCATGCACCGAATGCCCTGATAGGCAGGGCAAGAATGGCTTTAAGCGACTGGAACACCTCAAACAGCACCTGCAGGGCTTCCATAAATGGGACAATGATCAGCTGGCAACATTGTTTCCACCTCGCAAGGCGCACATTCTTAGGATTCCCGTGTGTCACTTCCCAGAATGCGATTACTACCGCGGTCCTGGTTTCGAGGACATGGGCGTCCGCGAACGGGAGGAGAATCGACCTTTTGATAAACAGTCGCACTATACTGATCATATGAAACGCGAACATGACTGGTCTCCTTATCCTTGCAAAGTTACTGGCTGTAACAAAGTTAATGGGTCCGGTTTTTTCAGTACCACTACATTCGAAAGGCATTACAAAAAGAAACATGCGGGATATGCGATACCTGCGCCAAAGGTCCAGGATCATATCACGGAGACTGTCACCTGTGATTACTGTCGAAAAAGCTTCAGCCGTAATGGAATTACTTCTCACCAGGAATGGCGGTGCGAAGGCATTGCACCGTGTCGCTATTGCGGTCAACGCATGATGAGCCGACAAATGATGTACCATCAGGGATATGAATGCACAGGGGAAGTTGTATGTCTGCGTTGCCATGAACGCATAGAGAGCCGGCAGATGGGAAAGCATCCAATTCAAAACTGCAAAGCAGAAGTCATATGTCCCTTTTGCCGGGGACACATGGAGTCCCGACAGTTACAAGAGCATGAGAGAAACTACTGCGAGGGAGAAGCAAAGTGCAGCAACTGCGCTAAGCCGGCCAAGCGTTGTCAACTTCGGGCGGGGTGGTGGGTGCGGTCGCCCTCCTGCGTTGACTGTGCACCGTACCTTTTTAAATGATCCAAAACAGTACTTTGGTCTTGGGTCAAGCAACATCATTATAAGTATGAGACAGTCAGAAATATCGAAGGATTTCAGCAGAGCAGGAAGCTCTCAGCTTTGCTATAGAATGGCTGTTCGTTTCGGGTGTCTTTTGTCTCTCCTATTCCATACTACACTCATTAGCTTATTGCACTCCATTCATTTATTTCCTTTCATTATTATACAGCTAGTATGCAGGAAACTCAAATAAAACTTCCTTGAGTTACCTACCTATGACCAATGCATACATCTCTTGTCAGCTGGTTGTGAGGAGAGCACCAAGAACGTGGGGTTGTTGACTAGGATCATTATAAATGACGTGGGGTAGGTATTTTAGGGGTTTGCAGGTGCGCTGCTAGGTAGCTTGATGGCTTAGCGGGACGTTAATTAAGTCGCCCCAGCTTTCCCAAACCATAACCTCAACTCGCACTCCAGCTCGCTCTCTCTAGACCTCGTGCATGTTTGCCCACACTCACCATGTCGTCGCGAAAACAAGTGAAGGGCGAGTACATTGAGACGGTAAACGACTTCTCCGCAAATCAGGAGCTGCTGCGTCTGAGCCTTTCTGACATGTCTCGGGCAGGACACGGGTAACAAGGTGGCGCGGAAGGCCAACCTGATCGGCACCCAGCACATCATGCTGGGAGGCAAGACGGTCATCCAAGCCGAAGCCATGATCCGCGGCGACCTCGCACGCACCACACAGCCCGCATCGACCCCCGGCGCCGCGCCTGGTAGCAACACGGCCGTCGCCATCGGGCGATACTGTTTCCTGAGCAAGGGCTGCTGTCTGCGCCCGCCCGGCCGCATTTACAAAGGGTGAGCACCCCCTCCTCCCTTCCCTTCCTGATTCCCGGCTTCTCTCTCTAATGTATCTGGTCACGCTAGATCCTTCACCTACCTACCCCTGCGACTGGGCGACCACGTCTTTGTCGGCGAGGGGACAGTCGTCCAGGCCGCCACCGTCGGAAGCCACGTCCACATCGGCTCAAACGTCGTCATCGGCGAGTTCGCCATCATCAAAGACTACGTCCGAGTCCTCGACGGCGCCATCGTGCCTCCGAATATGGTCATACCGAGCTTCAGTATCGTTGCGGGCCAGCCTGCTCGCGTCGTGGGTGAGGTTCCAGAGGGTGGCCACGAGGCCTTCGAGCTTAGGGAGCTCTACAAGACGGTTGGCAATAATCCCCAGCCGTTGCCTGTGTGAGAAGAGATGGGTATTATTATACGGAATATTCAGATACGTTTGGGTTTACGCGAGAGGTACGAGACGGAGTACATGTCAATTGGGTGGAAACATCGGTCTTACGCTACCGACAAATCACCTGTGCATGCATGGTACCAGCGATGACTGATGCGGTACTCCGAGGATATCGATTTACGACATTCTCGTACTCCTCCATCCAGACCGCACTACGCACCCTTGGGCTTGATCGAGCTCGTGGACAATGACTACGACATCTGGAATGCAGATGCACGGCCACGTGTAGTAGAGGGCGAAGGTCTACGAACGACGATGGAATCAACGAAATCCACAAGCAGTGTGAAGTCGGTGAGACGCGTTGACCTCGGCCTAACCCAGCTGATGTAATTCTGCGCCAGTAATGCCTACATAGATAGCGTTTAGCTGCTGTTATCAGCCTCGGGGCATGGTGCACATTGGGCTTCCACCGCAGGCGTGGTTTGACCCCACGCTCCATAGAGTCCTCCGCTCGGGCATTTAAATACTAGCAAGATTATTCATCGCAACAAGTTATGTGGCATCCAATTGTCGTATTTCCTTATCTCGCCGATGTTCCCTCTGGTACTCAACGAATGAATAATAGAACTTACAGGTTCTGCATAGATCGACAAGCGCAGCGTTTCATCCGTTTTCGCATATTAGATTCATGGTTTAGTGGCCAAGTTGAAAGAGGCAATGTAAACATGGATGCGTGTAAAATTTCAGATTATGGCGAACACATCCCGATTATGTATCGACAATGTTCTCATTTGTTTCCATTGGCAGTGCTAAAATAAACGTGCGCCCCGACGTATCAATCCCTTCTCACCAGCTCGCCTCGATCAAGTTCATGAATATTGGATTTTACATATTCGATGTAACTAATGGCAACGCTCCGGTCTAATTGAATCATTGCGGAATGAATCATATTAAAGTTAAACGACGCGTTCGCGTATGACCAAATCCAACCCCACCTCATCGCCAGCATGCGACGACCCCAAGAGTGGTCTACATATAGTACATAATAGACCGCCGCCCGCTCTTCCTAGATCATTTGTAGGACCTCGCAGTTCACTTCGTCGCCGACGAGCATTGTGGACCCGTTCAGCCCTCATGGAGGGGGCTGCTTCTTAACTCAGCTTAAGAGGACGTCGGTCAAATACGTGTATCTGAAGACACTCTAGCCCCGGATAAGATCTGGAAGGAGGCATATCTATGTGTGGGTGCCCGCGGGGTTTCCACAGTATATCCTCGTTGAAGGTTGAAAACATACTTTTCGGGGTGTCTTTTATCACAACTTTCTCGTTTTAGGATCTGGTGGAGGTGTTAGTTTGCGGGTTAGATCCGACTTACATGGTCGCTCTTCGCTCAATTCCTTGAAAAAATTCTGGAGTCGACGGTATATGCATGATGTTCATTGTGACCTAATAAATGTAGTTTTTAACGCAATTAATATTTTTAACTGCTAATGGAAGACTTGAACACACAAGTAAAGTTCGATATAAGTTAGAGTTGTGAACGGAGAATAGCTTGCAAGGTACAGGATTAATTACGCCGAAGCTATGGGGGGTGCCTTATTACGAGCGAGTATTTTTATCATTAATAAAGAATTCATCGTGAGTGCATTCGTACAGTCAGAAGGTCACCAGATATAATAACGAAAGTCACACTCTTGAATCATTGTGGCGATAAAATACAGATTAATATTGATGTTGTAGAATAGAATGTTTAGAATGCAATGTTGAGGTTGCTTGGGGTGGAATAGCCAGCGGCGCGTGTAATATGACGGTTGACCCCCTGAATCCCGCAGAAGATCGGTGATGACTAGCTAATCCTCATTGCTGAACGTGTCTGTTCGTCCCTGAATCGTCCACCTTTTATCCTTGCAAGTAGCGCGTGGACGACGAGATTCGGGATTTACATGATGGCGCATGCGTTCGTGTTCCCAGATCCTCCGGCACCGCCCAGTCCGTTGTCGGTGTCGCTGAAGTCAAAGAGACCACCCTTCTGGGGTGTGGTCTTCTTGGGCTGTGCGCTGCTTGCGTTCTTCATTTTTCTGGTTGGTTTTATGGGTTTTTTTTTGGTTTTGTTTTGGTTTAGTGTGCAAAGTGTCAACCTTTGGCTTTGGTTTGAAGTGAATGTGAGTTTTGATGGTTGAAGAGGAGAGAAAAAACGATGGATGGCAAGGGGCTATATATACCACCACCCGGTGACGTGGCATTTTCAAATAACTAAGGGATCCTTTCATATTCTGGATTTCTTTCTCCGGGTCTATATTTGAGTAGTGCTCCCGCTAGTTTTGTCACGTGTATTACCTAATTTCCATCGGCTTTGTTTATCAGTGCGGATCTTCATGAAGTCTCGTCGTTTCTAATAGCTTGAGGCCATTGTTGTCAATCTTTCCCGGAGTACTGGTCCTAAAAGGCGATTCTTTGTTAGCTAAATCGATTACAACAATGCCACCTAGAGTTATTGAATTTTGCCAAGAGGATACATAAGGAGAGGTTAATCATCAAACAAAGGCGACTGGTATTTTCCCCTTTGGTAATGATTTGTCAAACAGTACCTAGTTATTGAGCTTGGAAGCTAGAACCCAATAATAACACTATCAAGATTTACTTCCACGGTAACGCTGCGTAAACCTGGTGCCCGCCTACTTTTACTTTGTTTTAGCTATTTTACGTACACTATTAAGACTTCTAATATCAGAGGACGGAGAGCCGTTGGCGGCAAGAAAGAGGCCGGGACCAAACACTATTATAGTTAGATCTAGTGTCATACGGACCAAGTCAGGTGCCCACACCTGGCTACCTTCCGTCCAGATATACAGCCTCGAAGAGCCGCTACCATTGATCGGCAATTATCACAGGACTCGTAAGAGTTATAGGAGCCTTGTATTGCGGACTAGATGTAAGATAGCTAAAGGAGGGGTAATAGCCAGAGGCCCGAGGCATTAGCCTTAGGGCTGTTTATAAATATGAGGCGAAGGGCGAAGTTATATCGAAGGTTGGATTTGGAAGGCTAAGGACTCTTTAAATCCAAAGAGAATTATTAGCTGAATAGAACACTGTTCCAAGCCTTTATTATATAAGCCCTTGTCACATCTAGTGATGGGAAACCCATGCTCCGAAGAATAAAATTGTTTTTCTGGTATTATAACCTATTACGCACACTCGTAGTGCTCTATAAACTAGGATAGTTATTGAGATGCAGCTCCATCTAGTGTAAGGATTCCCTACCGATTAGGGCTGATTGGTAGAGTAGCTATGACCTCCCTCCTCATCCCAATTATCAAACCAAAGAGCCTGTCACAAGGGCAGAATACTGGGCTTGGAATAATATTCAATTAAGAGTAATAATCTTTTAATGCAGTCAAGGGGGCCATGTGGATTCCTGGACCCCCTTTCAGAAGCGGGCGAATCGCAGTCTTTATGTGCGAATAGCCTCACTTAGAGACGGCGACCAAATCGCCGACTTCCTAAAATATCCAACTGCATTTTCGTCCTGCATTTTCGTACTGCATTTTCGTAGAAGCAAACTGTCTCAGGTTTCGGAGGAAATCAGATCATGTCTTCCGAACTGATCTGATTTCACCCGAACCTCGTATCGGTAGTTTGCCGCTTTGCATGAACTATTTACAGAATATCGGGTGTCCCAAACCCTCGGGTACAGAATACGTACCCGTACGTGTGACAGAGCCTTTGCTTCCGTCCGAGCTGCTACTCCCACGCCCCCCTTTGCACCCCCTTTAGTTCCCTTTTTTCTCTCTTTCTTCTTCGGGGCCATAGGCTTTGATTTGTGATCGTATGTCCAAGCGCCAATCCCAAGCAAGTTATTCTCGATCGAGGAGCGATCCCTAGGTTATGATATCAGAAGGCTGAGGTAGCCCCAGTCAGCCAGGGATGACTTACATTTTGGGCTTGTTTCCACCAACTTCATGTCCGATCTTGCTATCTGACGCCATGACGTTGAGTATGCGGTGCCTCTCAAGTTCGATAGCACTAGATAAGATAGGGTTTTGAATGTATAGATTCTAAGTCGACAGTATGCAATGAAGTTGCAGAATTGTGGTAGGTTTAAGTTGTTGTGCTTAGGGTTGGATGAGGAGGTCGCCGAGATGATTAAGAGTCTCGAATTTTGCAAATGCCTTTGGGTTGTGACTCTCGTACATGTCTGGAACATAGGAGCGAAATGGAATACTTATATATGAAGGTGATGCTAAGGAAGGTACGGGATGCTCATCGTCAGGCACTTCTCTTTGGCGCACAGTGACTATCTCATACTGAAAGACTGGCGACTACGTTGTTTCTTGCTCGGCTATTCTGTAGAGACTACCTAGGTAATCTTAGGGCGTCGGGGGAAGTTCATAGGTACAAACGTAACTGGATAAGAGTGCAATTGAAGGAGAGTCCAATTGGGTTACTGAACATGATTCGTTGGGATAGGTGCAATAGCTTTTGGCACATGGTCTAATTCATTATGCAAGGCAACAGACCCTTTGTAATATACCTAACCTAGAATTGTAGTCACATTCTCCAATACTAGTGCTGCAGTATTAGCTAGGCCAGAGTGTGAGATCGTGATGCATTTCGTATTGGGGTATTCGGTGGCCCGAATACCTAGCTGAGAGTCGTGTAATTATGTATAGACATCCATGATATTACCTACTGCAACTTTTACGCACTCTTATCATCATTTTCATTGGCTGACACGTCACCGCCCTGAATCCTTCGCCTACTGCACTTTTTATGCACTCCTGTGGATGCATTCATTGGTCGCCACGGAAGGTCGTGTTCTTCAAATCCTTGCCCCCTTTTCTCAGTCTGGCCATGAACAGGGGTTGGTGGTCGCTTTGCACTCGGCACTTGCATTATGATTGGCGCAACTAATGTTGGAATCAGCATCAATAATGCCCAGCGAGTTCTACCATACCCCCCACCCGCCTCTTGCTGGCAGATCGAACAGGGTTCGCGCATGGTGTCAGCTTAAATCCGGAGATGAGGCGGCTTTTCTATTGCACTTTTCCTGATTGGCTTACCTCATTCCAATGCACTAAATAAGAGTACCCGTGCGCCGCTCGCCTCGGGGGCAGGCTACGCTCATACACTGATGATCTCCCAGCACCTCATTGTATCTTCTTGACTCCGCAACACTCTACAAACGGAACTTAGATTTTTCGTGAATGGAAATATGGCCCCTTTTCGACGTCTTGCCGTAAAGGCAGCTGTTTTAGTTCCCAGGTCATCAGAGCAGTCAGGGCAGCCCAACAACCGTGTCATAAAACAGCGTCGCAATCACCACACGGCTATGGATTGGGTCAGAAAGAAGGAAACAATCATCCAGCTCTACGCCACAGAGAATAAACAAGCCAATGACGTGATCGAGACTCTCAGATCAGAGTTTGCTTTTAATACAAGGTATAACTACAGCTCAACCCGTTATTGTGTCGCTAACGACGGTACAGCCGCCGTCAACTTTTCAACAAGCTAAAGGAATGGGGGATTCAAAAAAATCAAAAACGAGATGGAGAACATTTAAAGGAAGTTGCAGAGAACTTTGAAGGGGAAAGCGGTGCCGTAGGACCAGGCAGCATTGCTTTTAGGATAGCAAATCCCTCTGCAGGTAAGATCAAAAGCCCCAGAGAGAGGATACGATAGGGCTGACTCTCATCTTCATCAGAGCCTGCCCTTCCTGACATAAGCCCCTCGTATCTCCCGGATGACCGTGAGATGTTTGACAAAATGAATGCACAAGGTTGGCCCACTTCGCGAGGATTGTTAATGGCATCACCAGTTCAGCCATCACAGACATTTCATTCATGGGTGGGCGCTAGCCCTTCAAACCAATTCCTGCAATTGTCCGAAATCCCTCTCGAAGCGCTTGACCTGAGGACACCAAGACTACTTTCCGACGACGACGCTGGCCCGCCATTTCTCTTACCTGCATTCTCCCCCCGGGTCACTGAGCTAGTGGAGACATCGACAGCAATGGACATCCGAAGGCGGTCCTCAACCCCAGTGGCCTTTGAGCTGCACCACCATTCTCCGTCTGAAAACGGAGACATATTTCCTGCTTCCCCCCATGTGATACAAGAGACGGCTACCCCGATAGGTGGGGAACAGGCCCCACGAACTCCCCAAAGTTATCCGTCACTGGAAAATGGCATATGTAGCGTCATATCTAAGTTTCTCGACGGCAACGAACGAATAATCAGTTACAGCAACGGTTTGCAACTGAAAGAAGATTTGAAGTCTCTCCTCGATTCAGTCCAAGAGGGTCTATCCCAGACTCCCTGTGCCCAGCACAATTTCAGTGACGAGTTGAGCCTAGTGAACGATTTGATATCCTCAGCTCCAACGATATCCATCGATGCGAACGGTATGTCTCATGATTTGACAAGAACTATTCGAAGCTAATTTTAAAAGGTTCATTCCGATTCCCTCATTACTTGTTGCCAAAGGGACGTAATATCTGGTCCTGGAAGACACGAACAACAGCACTCGTGGGCACTACCATTCTGGACGTATCAACAAGATTTTCGAAAAAATACCCAAGCTATGGCCGCAACGATGCGAGGGTTTTGGGCAATGACAGGATGTATAACTGCCTAAAGATTGGTTTCAAACCCCAGGGTTCTGCCTTTGCGCTCCAGATCGAAGTCAATCAATGTCCACAAGTCAACAGCAGCTTCGCAAGCATACCGCGGTTATCGATCAAAAACATCGCTCCGAGTCATTCTTTGGGATTTAGAGTCGCTAAAAGTGGCTCTGTTCAGGATCTTATGAATTTATTTGCTAGCGGGCAGGCGAATATCAGAGACCATGACGAGAACGGTTGGTCGCTTCTACACGTACGTGGTGCTGTGGCTCAAATTATCCAAATCGCAGCTGTTTAGCTCACAATCTTGAAGCATTCATTAGGAAATCCGCAGATGTGTCAGTTTCTTGTCCAGAGCGGCTTGGACGTAGACGAGATTACCAGCTCCCCGGAGGATGGACCCAAAGGCACTCGGTTCGTTCGCTGCTGCCCAACAAATCCTTGCTTATCTTCTCGACTAATATCAACATACTTTAGCACACCTTTACACCTTTCTTATTTTTCTCGGAAGTGTTTAGAGACAACCCGTATTCTTCTGGTGGGAGGTGCAGATCCGACTATCAATGTATATTCCTCCCTCAGTGTGACAGCTCATATAGCCAATACCGTAATCCTCAAGGTATGTGATTGGATAAAGATGCTAGCATTGGTTCGTTAACGGTGACAATTGCTTAGGATTTTACTCTTCTTCGCGATATTTTCAACTTATGTACACATTTTGGGGTTTCCAATGTGAGAAATTGTGCGGGAAGAACAATTTTACTATCTACGTTCCAATTAGACCAGCCAATACTACGCCCCGATGATCAATACTTTTTCGATCCAGCCAAGAAAATCAAATTCCTTCTGAGTCGAGGAAGTCGCATTGAAGAAAGGGATCCTTATGGGTCAAACTGCTTAGCGGTTTTTTTTCGCTCTGATCTTAGGCCCCCATCGAGACAAAATTGGTTGGGTGCGCTGATATACACCGTACGACAGGGGGCAGATGTTTACTCTGCCGATATCTATGGGGTTACAGTCTCACAAATAGCATACGCGAAAAGATTTTGCCAGGATGTGGAACAAGACTTTGGTTCTTACAGAGGTGACCTTTGGGATTCCGTGCTTCATGCCTGCGGATATAATATTTTGGAATTCAGAACAGCTTACCCACGAACAGCCAGATACACCGAGCTGTATACTAGGAGAGACTTCGAATCACTTTGGAAAGACCGGGAACATTTATGTCCCTATTGGGATGATAATGAGTGGCCTACAGATCTTGCGCCCTATCAGAGAGCCCCCGATCCCAGCATTGAGCAGAAGCACCTTTGTTGTTGTGACTTCGGCGCGGTTCGTTGGCTGGACGTTTACAACAACGACAGATCCTGCTGCTACAATGGAGATTACTCTGGGTCAGACGGATCTAATAGTGACTCACAAACTGACAGCGATATTGAATACGACGCCGATGATGAGAACGATGAATGGGAAATTGGCGAAGGGGAAAGTGGAGGGGAAGCAGCAGTGATAACCTTGCCGGGTATTCAAAACTTGTTGGCCATCTTCGACGATTACGAAACTGGTAATCGTCCCGAGGACGTGGAAATGCGAAGTCCCTTCGAGGAACCAGACGGAGTATTCCATCCGACAGTTTTGCACACGCATGATAGCTGGGAATGAGAACTTCTTGGACACATGGCAAGGTATAATTGTGGCTACTTTATTTCAAATTATACATCTTCAAAATTATAGCCGACTGGATACAAGATCAGTGCACTTGCGCTTTTAATCAATTCCTAAGAGTTCCAGGGATACCGGCTTGATTTACGCCCACTAGCAGGTGCTAAGCCAATTAATTATAGCTGGAAGGGTTTGAGTTTATATTACAGATTAAACAATAACATAGAAACAACTACAGGGTGTATTTATAATGCCGATTATACCTTATTATACGGTAAAGTATTCCATCTCTACATTTAATGTTATGAGAACGCAGGTGTGAACTGGCGATCTAAGAGCTTGCCAGCATATTTCCGTAGATCCTGAAATAATGCCTAGGACAATGATTGGTGTTTCAAGCAGTCAGTCCAACTTCCAACAGCAAACATACTCTCTCGCCTATAGTGCAGTAAACCTTTCGAGATAATTCCGACTGTACCTCAGTTGTAATTCTATAGAAGGAGTTGATAGATATGTGTGCACATCAATTGGTTGGCATGGGACTGCCCGCATTTCTGACCTCTTTTATGTTGTTGATACTAACGAAAACTGGCCACGCCAGGGTTTGTCCATACACATATCCAAGGCGACTATTGTAGGCATCAGGACATGCGTGGCTGTTGCCGTCGGGCTCATCGGAGCACTGGGATGCATCGCTCCCTCTCGACAGTGGAAAAAAATGAGGCGCTGGAGTTGAACAGTAGGGAAATCGTTCATTAGCAAGGAGAATGTGCAACTCCAGGTAGTTTCGCAGGGGAGGGAAGACTCCCGGTACCCGTACGTTAGGAAATTACTCATCAAGCTGGCTTTGAAGTTGGTCAAAACTTAAAAGTAGAAATAAGGCTCGGATTTGACTCGAGCGGTTTGACGACATTCATACCGCTAGTATTTTAGTTGATATTCATTTGTAGGAAGAATGGGCAGCTCTTAATGGGCTTCAAATGGATATTGCTAAGTAGGCGGTCGGTCGGTATATATTTCATTTAACGCATTAGAATCCATGTATATGATTATGCTTTATTTGCTTAGACTTACCTTACCTGTGAATCGAATATCCGCGTTGCCTGCTTGTCTCGCCAGACTTCCAGGCGGGGAGCTTGGATATTTCGTTGAGCCGCCGCAAATGCTCCTTAAACGGCTACACTCCTCATGGCAGCTATTAAATTTCTTGCTTCTGCATCCTTTTCAAGTTCTATGATAATTGGAGTATCGTTTTACGAGTGGTGCAGCGACAGCTGAACAATACACGAGAACAGCATTTTATTAGCACGACTCATGATTGATAGAAATAGCCGTAATGATCCTGCGACGTTGTTAAAGTGTGTTGTTATGAGTGAGTAAAGGTAAAAGGAGCAAGTCCTTACGAAGAGTGATGCTTTTGTGCTGACTGTCCGTATAATGATGACCGATGGCGGGGGTATGAGTTATATATACGACGATACGATCTGGGGGGATTCCCAAGTTAGAAATGGTATTATTACCGAAAAGGGACAGCGGGTATATATATAGCTCCATAACGCGGATGCTTACTATAGCGCCCCCATTAGCTATAGAACGGCGTGTCTTGGCTTCTTAGTGACGAGCCGGGCATATGTATGTCTCGAGTATTTACCTAGAAGGAGAACAAAGCTTCACGAATGTCGCATATTGATGGTAGAGATAGTGGTAAAGTATCATTCTCACAAATAATATATAATATCTGCCGAGACCCCCGCTTGGAGGCGTGATGATTGCCTAATCCTAATCATTCCCGACATTCCCGTCGGTCAATCACACGACGCAAGTAAATGCGTACGATAACAACCAATCGACCAATTTTGCCAGTCGTCACTATAGTTATAAGGTTAAACTGATCTTGCCATATTGTCGCTTCGAACAGTAACTCTGTTATCTAAATCCCTATCAGCTGCCACAATGACCAGTTCTCCGTCCGCCAAGCCCTTCAACGTCGCCATCGTTGGGGGTGGCATAACCGGCTTGACGCTAGCTATCGCTCTCCTCCAGCAAGATGTCCCGTTCACTTTATACGAGTCGGCGGCCAAGTTCGGTGAGATCGGCGCCGGCGTCGGTTTCGGCCCCAATGCTGTTACGGCCATGGGCCTGATTTCGCCGCAGATAAAAGAGGCCTACCATCGTTGTCGGACGCTGCAGTGTGAGAAAAAGCAAAACGTCTGGTTCACTACCAGGGTGGGGGACTGCCGGAAAGCCGGAGACGACGGCGAGACCTTTACATATGGTGGACGACCGGGGTCGAAGATCGGAGATGAGCTCTTCGAGATCTTCTACCCCAACCTCGAGGCAATCGGCCGGGTGGGAGGTGTCCACCGCGCGCACTACCTCGACCAACTAGTGAAGTTGATCCCGCCGTCCGTGTCACGGTTCGGGAAACGCCTTGTGAATCTCACCAAGGCAGCAGAGTCGGAGGACGTGGTCTTACACTTCGCAGACGGGACAACGGCTCAGCATACAGCGGTCCTCGGGTGCGACGGGATCAAGTCGCAGACACGAAAGATCCTATTGGGCGACGATAAGTTCGATGCAGTCTTCTCTGGAAAGTGCGCCTACAGGGGCTTAGTGCCCATGGAGAAGGCCGTTGAATTCCTTGGTGAGGAAAATGCCAAGAATACTCAGATATACTTTGGGTATCACGGACACATTCTGACTTTCCCTATTGAAATGGGGAAGACGATGAACAGTATGTTATATTTTTCTAGTTTCAGGTATATATGGCTTACAGTTGGTGATAGTCGTGGCTTTCTCCTCCCGTGATTCATGGACGGCAAATGACTGGGTCGTCAAATTATCCAAGGAAGAGTTGCTGGCCGATTTCCAAACATGGGGCCCGACGGC
This sequence comes from Xylaria telfairii, assembly GCA_022495065.1. Lineage (NCBI taxonomy): Eukaryota > Fungi > Ascomycota > Sordariomycetes > Xylariales > Xylariaceae > Xylaria > Xylaria telfairii. Next base: position 21,183 of record MU384033.1, on the reverse strand, counting down.
TATTTCTATAGTGTCGGCAATGGAGCGATACGACGTCTGGGCGTTGTTCAACCACCCGCCGGCGCCGACGTATTACGGAACGCAACCGCGCATTTGTCTAGTCGGCGACGCCGCACACGCCACGACCCCGCACCAAGGCGCCGGAGCCGGGATGTGTGTCGAAGATTGCTACATTCTTGCGAACTTGATCGGGGAAGCGAGTTCTGTCGAGGACTTAGACAAAGCGTTCAAGGCATATGACGAGGTCAGAAGGGAGAGGACCCAGAAGCTAGTGACAACGAGCAGGGACGCCGGGAAACTGTGGGATTTTGAGCTCGAGGGCTGTCTTGATGATGTCGATGCCCTGCAGCGGAACATGGAAACACGCATGCATTGGATTTGGAACGTTGATCTCCCCGCCGACCTGGAGAGGGCGAAGGCTATCTTCAGACAGTCTACTTGATGAGCTAGAGGCGCAGCTTCGTACGGTTGTAGTATAAGTGGTCAATGCATACGACACGATAGGCCTTGACCGATGCTCTAAAATTACCCTAGCCCGTGCGCCGGAAGGTGTGCCCACGATGTGACGGTAGGTGAGTCAATTATCTATCATGTATGGAGCACATAGGGTGTAGAGTAAAGCAGCATCGGATGTCATGCGCGTAATACATGCTACTTTGTTCTCATGTAGGTCCCCGAATTTTTTCTTCTTCGCCGATGTGCCACAGGAGCCGGAAGCCGACCGAGCCTGTGATGTGCCATTTGTGGTATGCAAGCCGGGACAAGCTGCAGTTGAGGGTTACTTCAATATCCAAAAAGAAACTCAGCAACAGCTTATATTAACACCTTGGGACTGATGATATACGTTATTACTCTAGCTGTCAACCCTGGCGACCTGAGATTTTGAATCTCGTGGTGTATGGTTATGCGGGCAATGATAGGCACATACATCTCGTGCATAACCGAGTGTTCAAGAACAGAAGCTGCGTACCAGGGCGCATTCTTCACCGTAAGACTCTGGTAGGAACGCTGTTGGCCCAGCTGAAAGTTTTCGTGTCTGCAAACCGAGGAGTAGGATTGGGGGCCGGGTCCAGCCATGACAAGAGACGGGAATGAGTTTTGAAGTGGCCTCATCAGCTACTTACCCGAACACTGTTTACGTGGTATCCTAGATTTTATCCTGTTTTTCGGGGTCAAGTCTAAGAATTAGATGATAGCTAGCCCCTATTACATATATGGAAGTCATGGGAATTTCTAGACACTCGATGTTTCCAGTTCAATGCCAGTGAAGGTCACTAGGTTAGGGGGGATACCTCTAACGCTTTCGGGTCCATCTTCGGAATATTAAGCTTTTATTTACGCTAAAATATTAACGATGAATATTGCTCTTGTAATCTTCATGCCATCAGCGTTAGTATCTAGCATGTGATAATTTGAGTACATAATTCCTACCAACCCAAGCATCGGTGGCCTCTGATAAGTTAGCCATGAGCGAATATGTATTTCATAGACTACTATTCCAATTATATCACCTTGTTGATGCGAAAGGAGTGTCTTTTAGTTAGGACATTTATACTATTATAACACTAGCAACCAGGCATCAGTTCCTTGACATTCTACCCTAGGCTACGGGAGTGGTATGTTTCTTCTCTTTTTGCGGGGATGCCTGCTTCCGAGCGCGTAATTATACCCACACAGTCGGCAACCGGCCGATAATTTGCGCTCGTATGAATATCGGACGTGATATGGCCGAATCAGAACGCCGTTGGTCCTCTTGCAGCTCCTCTTGCAGCTCCTAGCTGCAGTGATCAGCGCTGTAAACTGCCTGGTAGCAAGGATGGAACGGTGGATTTCGGGACACGTAGTATATTATGATCGGGGACCAGGTTCCCGTAGCATGTGATTCGCCTTATGAGTGAGAAAGGACCGTTTTGTGCGCACTGGCTAGGCCATAGGATGCCATCTTCAACCTCGTGTTCTGCTAATGGCACTGGCTCACCCAAGTTGTTGACGACTTTGGTTTTATAGATAGTGCAAGATAGCTATAGAAACGGAGATTAGTACTGCCACGTAGTACCGATTACCTACGGAACGGCTTTATCCCCGGTTCTGTAGGTCAGAGGACGTGGCCTTAAGTTAGTGGAGTTGCTGTTGCAGCTGCGAACCTCGACGGCAAGCGAGCACGCTCTGCTGTTGGTTAGAGCCGCAGACACACGGAATCATGTGAGCCACTCGCTTGATTCGAGAAAACGGACTCTACAGTACCTCTACGTACGCAAGAGGCGGCATGGCAACGAGAATCAGTCGCGCCAGCACAGATGCGACAGAAAGTGGAACTGATGCTGCGTGGTTTGTCCAGCCGGCCCATTCTCACGACCACACCGATTGTCTGGTATACCTATCTCGCAATTAACATGCGCGATAACTCCGGAGATGTTGGTTCTGTGGTGGAAGCGTGAGTAGTATAATAATGGGACAGGCTCTGGGATTGTTGATAGATTACTACCTTCCGGGAGAGATACTAGTAGCGTCGAGACGCGGGAATATCGTAAGAGTCGAAGCGTAAAACTGGGCTCGAGAGCTGTTAAGCGCCGCTAATCAAACCAGGGTGGTCGCGATTGGCTATACTTGCGCCACTGCGTCGACTACGGCATGACTCCATGCTGTGTGAGCTCGGATGTCTTGGTATTCCAAATGCGTGCGAATATTGGGTTGGGCCTTGCGATGGTAGGGATATACGTCGGAGGCTGGTTCCTCACGAGGGAGACAGGCCTACCTGAGGGCACGGACGATAGGCGGACTATATTCTCCCTAGTCAAACGACTATACAGTTGCCGGATATAGGCAAGGCGTACGTCTGACATCGCAGTGTGTCATCCACCACGAGGCGACTAAAGTCTAGCAAAGTCGAAATATACTATACTAACTATCTAACTAGGTTGTTTCAAACTATGTAACCTGGACTAGCAGCATTAGGAAATCGCCCGTTTATTGCTCTCTTGAAACCCGATCCTTAACCAACTCTTATTGTATTAGTACGCCGAAATTCAACGGGGAGTCTAGTGAATAGGTAGCTGAAAAGGGTACAGTTCCCATGTGGGCTTTGACATCTATCCCCACACGATCTTGGCTGCGATAAACCCGACAAGCTTGAGGTGAAACATTTTCTCTTGGCATTCTGTACAATGTTTTGTGGTTTTCCGCTCTTTTCGTTTGTTGGACAAGTCGAACCGAGCCAGGGACGTCACTAGATCTCAGATGATGCCAGCCGAGAAAGCCCTACTATACCCCCACCCCTAATTATATACCTATACTACAACAAAGTACCTGTTGTTCCCCAATTTAAAGATGATCCATATATCAAAACTCCGCAAATTCGGATTCTAATCAGTATCTAATCCGACCCACTCCACGTAGTATAGTCACAGAGTATAGTCGCGCACGAGTCAATTGAAAATTGATATGTTTTGAGGTCAACCAGACTCTCTATCATCATGGTCGGGTCCGGGATTCAAGATTCGGGATCGCCCGAGCCAATAGCAAAGTTGGGACTAGATGCAAGTTACGCACGTGTGAGACTAGTAGCGTCGTGGAGAGACGATCGTTTCACATATCAACAAGGATCGTTTATTAATGAAGGATGTGAAAACGTTCACAACCTACTATGGATAAAACATTACACTACCGCCTAGTAGGTAGTGGTGTATCGCGAGGTGAACCGGTGCTTCAGGCTCCTCCTTGTTCAATCCTTGCTTAAGTAGAGCCGTTTCGGCGTTGTAGTAGTCTGAATGCACGGAGCGGATGATATCACCCCTCCATTGTGTGAAGTTCTACGACTGAGAGCAAACCAGGTGTATGTAATACTAGGATTGGAGTCGAGGTGTGCAGCTGGGAATTGGATATCTACCGTTGTTTAAATGTATGTAACGCGAATATAAGCTTTCTCCTGAAACTAGCATCGCGAAGGATCTTCAGCCTCAAGCATAGTCGCATCATCGCAATCCGGGTTACAGTCACCCCTTAGCACAGCATATTTCTGACACAAGCTTAATAGCCCCATAACCTTTTCACCTGAAAATGCTATGTATCGGTATCCATTATCCGTCGGAAGGTGCCTGCAGCAAGTGTAAAAAATACCTAGGTAGGTGGTTCTGCGCGCTACCTAAGGCTGCCCCTCAGCCGTGGATTCCGTGTCAATTCCTCCATTCCATCTACAACATTGTAGGCATGCCAGTTGCAGGGCTGATAGATTCCCCTAGCAGATCTCATAGGTTCGCAGAGCAAAGCCCGAAATCAGCGGTGACGAGAATAAGCAGGTGATAAAAGCCTTTCTCTTATCAGAAATTCCTTTAAAGACTAATAGCCTGTTGAACAAGTCCCGAGCGATAACAGAAGCAGGCTGAGAGCCGGGGGAGCAGTACATCGCAGGGTATGATTACAGGGTGTCTTAACCTGGACACCCGCAGGGGTTGTGCAGAAAGAAGTGGTCGGGCTTGACCTGAAATGAGCACACACACTACTACCTAGCAACAGTATCGTGACTGACGCGATTATTTTTTGGATTACCAAGCACGCTGTCACATAGACTGAAGTGTTACGAGGTCTGCCTTGATCCATCAAACACTTTCTTTTGCTGGCGCAGATGCATTAGGATGAAGTTGTTATTCGGCTAATTGACCATTCGGGGATGAGTCGACCACACCTCTACTGCTAATGCTTGTTGGGACTTGAAAGCCAATGAACACAGCATACTCTGGCTGCCGCCATCAGTCGAGCATGGCCAGGGACTAGCGAATCAGAGGAGCTGTGGATGTGGAGGACCTGGTCTATTAGACGCGCCGCTCGAAGGGACGACTACGAATGGCTCGGTTAACCAACCCGTAGCTAATTTACCTACTTACCTAGGTTAGGTAGATTCTATTGAGGAAATATACCACCGAGTATAGCGGCGACAGGATCCAGTTTGGTTGCTTTTGAACTGGACGATGCCACGATATACAGCTTCGCACGGCACCCGGCACAATGTACCCTATGCTGTATACAGGAAACAGCTACGCAGGTAGAATACAGGACGGGAAAATGATTTAATCGGGCGGCTTGATCCGCGTTGTTCTCACTGCTACCCGCTATGCCGGACGCATCCTCTACAGCTAACCGATGGATGAGTCTGTACATAGCATTGCTGGCACGTCAACACTCCTATACGCATCTACACGGCCCAGAAACGAGTTGCAAGCTGCAGGACTAGGTACGTGAACGTATTCGACTCAAGCTGTCGCATCCCAAAGCCGCGTATTTCCTATCTAGACTCTGCTTGCTGCTGCAAGGAGACCATGCCAGCCAGCCCACTTTCCTCCACCACAGCACCTAGTATAAGTACACTACACCATTTGGAGGACCCATGTAAAATGCTACCTCCAGCTACCCCTGTAAGCTGGGACCCTAGATGGACCAAGCCCCAGGACCTCCTCAATTTGCCAAGAGAAGGCGAGATCTTGGATCACCATACTAGAGGCGGCCTCTGTCCCGTCCCATCCACCGTACCACCCTGGTCCAGGACAATGATTTTCAATATGGTCGCCTCCAGTAGTGTACCTACATGGCTGCTGCATCGGCAGGGAAGCCCATGTACGTATACTGTACACTATACTCCTAGTTCGAATTCCTTCACGTCGCGACCTTGGGGCCTTTTCTGCAAAAAAATAGGAGAGTAAGTAGAAGAAATGGTGTTGGGCAACGCGGCCGTGCTGAACTAGTGAGTGGAAGGGAGAGAGTCTGATTCAAACTTGTCGTAGTTTCATCACATAAATTCGAGGCTTATCCCTCGACTTTTCGGACGAAAACTCGATAACATCGTCGTCATTGGTACCAACCTCCTACTTCTTTCATTTCCCTACCGGTTCTGATTGGCGCCATCCCCAGCGCTCCATTTTTTACCATCTTCGGACTCAAATCTCGGCTGGAGAAGCCTGCATCTCGCAAACGTACATAACATAGTAGTTTATATATAGTACTACTCTAAGCGCCCACCGGCTACTCGCAACGGCCTGGGACACTTGAACGACACAGCTGCCGCCCAGCCAACCCTTGTCCGCTGCACTGACCAATTGCGCTACGGCTGATCTGAAATTTCAATATAATACTTATACACACCGGCTCTGCTCCCGTCTATCTATTTGTTCCTCACAAGCACCTTTTAGATTTCCATTTCACCTCGTATACAAGTCGTGGCAAAAGGTGCCTAAGTACAGGACAGAAGAAGGGGAGAATTCAATAAGAGAGAGCGAAAAAAAAAAAAAAGGCATAAAAAAACTCACACAAGATGCAACTCCAAGCTGCATTCGTCTTCCTCTCGGCACTGGCCGTCACCACCGCCACACCCTTACATCGGCGCTGCGATGGCTCGGGTAATCCTACGACTCCTGCGAATGGCGTCACTTACGTCCTGCCAAGCACCGGTGGTATGTTTACTTAGCCAAAAACACTCTCGCCCTTGACACAAAGCTCCGTCCTAACATAGATCCCAGGCCCCACCCCTCTACCGGCACCAGACGCACCACTGAAGCACATAGCCGTCGGCCACGGCGTGCAGAACTACACATGTCCCACAGCCGGGGCCGCAGGCGTAGCGGCGGGGGCCCTCGCAGTGCTCCACGACGCAACGGGGTACTACCCAGGGTCATGGCCGGGCGCCGTCTCAACCAGCGTATGGAACAACCTGACAAGCGAGGTTCTGCGCACGACAGCAATGCCGATCGACACGGAGGACACGGCGTCGCCGTTCCCGGCGCCGGCGCAGCTCACCGTCAGCGGTGTCAGCCGCCCCCTCCCGTTCCTAGGCCACCACTACTTCGACATCAACGGCGTGCCGACGTTCTCGCTGCACGACGACGCCGAGCTGCTCAAGTCGCAGAAGCTGCTTAACATCCCCGCGCCGGCCGACGCCGACCGCGGCCTCGATAGCGAGGGCGCCGTCGACTGGCTCTACCTCGGCGACAAGGGCGGCAGCATCGTCCTCACCAAGGTCTACCGCGTGCTCACGTCCGGCGGCGCCGCGGCCGTGTGCGACACCGTGGGCGAGACGCAGAGCGTCCCGTACACGGCCATGTACTGGTTCTACTAAAGGCGGTGCAAAAGAGATGGGATGAAAATGGCTTTGATGATTGATTGGTTAGGCATTTGATGGCGTTTGGACACTAAGAGGATTGTTGGTACTTATCTATGGTGTGTCTCATTGGGTGGGCTTTTTTTTTTCACTTTATGGTCTTCACGGACAACCACGATGCTCATACATACACACGACGGGTATGGCCGTCGACTACCTATTATACCCTTCACTTCTATACAATCATTTCCGTCACGCATGGCTATGCGATAGATGTGGTCGGGTCGGCCTGCTATTTCCGAGAGGGAGGGAAAAAGGGTACGTTTTTTAGTTTTTATGGCTTTGGGTTTTCGTCACCCCTAGCAGGCAGGCCGGTCGGATATACCCACCCTTATACCTTATACCTTATCCCTCGTCTTGATCGATGAGGCTGTACATAGGGAATTCAAAATGAATATTAGTTCAAGATAAAAGCCTGTGTGCGATTGATTGATTGGTTCGAATGATTGAATGATTTCATACATTAATGCCAGCCGTCGTGTCCTCTGCGTGCGGTCGAAGGCCGCTCGTACTTGGTGTGTACCGCAATAGCCTGAACTACCTACCTTAAGGGCATCTTTTCTCTTTTCTCCCGTCCACTCACTCGCGACGGATAGCTGCCGCTGCCACAGCCTAGCTAAACAATTGTTACCTGGGGGCTGGACACGGTTCGGGCATGAAAACAACCTGGCCCTCGTATTCATTAATCCTATCTCTTAATAGGCTCTATATACCTACCCAGATACCTCAGCGCTTCGCATACCTCGTATACCACCGCTATTACACCGTTTTTCCGTGCCGGTCGGCGCCTAGGTATCTTGGGTAATTGATCCGAGAAGAGATTATTTCTTAGGCATTGATTATCTTATTTCATGCCATGGTAACGAACTTCTTAACCGTTTCCGTTTTGCTGTTATGCGCGTAGTGCTTCACTCGGATTGGCCATCCACGCGCCCAAGTAAGCTCCCTGTTGTTTGAAGTAGTGGATTCGTACCGGATGACGGGTACTTTGCCAGCGCCTCGCCAACATACTTTCTTCAGAATAAGATGAGATGAGTTGGATGGGATGGTATAATCGGCGGTGTTTGCTAGGCTGAGTACCAATGCAATACGTGACGAAGAGACGCCGCGCCGTAATCTAATTAGTTATTTCTGCCCGAATCGCCTAGGCGATTTATGTATATGCTGCGGAATTATACAGGTATTGTTCTTCTGCTTGATGACTACTTTTATTAAACTTACGTTTGAGAAGGGATCATTTCAATTTCGCGGTCGTCCATTAGGCGGTTGTGACAGATATTTGATCATAGCAAACATAGGCAAGAGAGAATACGGTGAGATATATACCCAGGTGAGTACGATTGTAGGAGTGATCCAAATATATTAATAGCGCTCAACGGGAGGGGGAGAGGGGCAGGGTAGTTACACGGCGTTAAGACATTAGGGGAGGAGTTAATACAGTCAAGTACGAAAACATCTAACCAGTAGTGGCGACTCTCATATGGTACATGGAAAGGCTGAATATTAGGTTGAGGAATGGTTGTAGTCTTGGCTACGTAGCCGGATCTCGGCGGATGGAGACGAGTTAGTAAGTGTATGATTTTCCCTTCCGCCATTTTCTTCACATACTTTTTGCTCACGGGAAGATAACAGGGTAAGGGCCGTTAAGTGTCTGAGCAAGGGAGCAAATATGTAATGTAAATTCCTCGGCTCCTTGGATATATAGCTGTCTTATCAATTACCTATCAATGCAAAGCAAGCATCGTCGACTCAGTCGGTGCCGCATCCCAATACTCTTGTTCAATTTCGTACATCCCAGTTCTAAGAAAGAGGCCGGACCTTTCTAGTTCTAGTAACAACACCGTAACCAGACGCTTCGGATGCTCTTCCCAGCCGGCCGGCGTATAGTCCCTCTTTCCATCCGCCAGAAATTTCACAAAATTCGACTTCTCCTTAGGATCGAACGCCTTCGATGCGCCGATTTGTATGAAAAGAAGCCAGTCTCCCTGCCTCTCCCGCCACTCGCGATCTAGGTCGATAGTCCGGAGGCCCACGTCCGGGGCGATAATACGATACCGGCGTTCATTAGGTCGGCCCGTGCCGTCCTCGATTTTCTTCCCGTTTCGGCTGATATGCACTTCGAGAGCCGCTGTCACGCAGATCAGCGCGTCCTCGAGACTGCTCTCCCATTTATGAGCGAAAGCATCCTCCGCCCTGCATTTTATGCCCTCTGCCAAGACCGGTTTGTCGAAGCCTGGGAGTAGGATCTCTTCCAACCTCACTGCCGGCGCTCTGGCTGGCGCTGTCGCTTTACCTTTCTGGTGTGCGTTGCTGTTACTGTCCAAATTCTCATATTTATTTCTCGTAGTTAGAAGTCCTTCATCTGCTTCCTCATCTGGTGCCACTACCAGACGGAGAACAGGAACAAGCTGATCCAGCCACATGAACTGGCCATCAGACCAAAACCTAATGGGCGTCGCTACTGTGTTCTTTTCTTCCTTTCCATTTTCCTCCTTCCTTTCCGATGAGTTCCTATACCTACTGCTACTAATATCTGCGCCATCATTCTTCCAACCAGTCCAGTTCCAGCTTGGGAAGCCCGCCCTGCGAAGCCCGGGCCGGAAGTGCGGCACATCGAAAAAGAGACACTCGTAAAATAAGTCCGAGGGAATTCCCTTGTCCGAAATTTCGTAATCGGTCGTGATGCCTACTCGACGCAGTACCCCACTGATGGCCCGCAGAGCATCCGATTGATTCGTCATTTGGCGTCCGATGTACTCGTGGATGAGGTCAGAGAAGAGTTCATGAACGGCGTAGCGGTGATATTTTGGTACTATTGATGAAGGCGTTGAGACGGAAGGAGGATTTGTGTTTTTGCCATTATCTTCTGCTTCCTCAGGCCCAAAGACATGTGAATCATTGATGTGTTGGCTGGCGCCATCTTGGTCGTCATTTTGCCCGTTGTCCTCGTTGACCGGGATTTTCTTCGGAGGGAGTTTGCTTCTATCGGCGCCAATATCCTTATGGTGTTCGGCGTCTAAGAGAATTGGGGTTCCTTCTTGCAGAGAAAGCTCGCTACTCTTTGTCCGAGGTTCTTCTTCATTATTTTGGCTATTTTCTCTTGGTGACGTACTTTCTTCAACTGGCGAGGTGAGGTCCCTCCTAGGGCTATGTTCCCATTCCTCGTCATTCCGAGAACCGCCATCCTTTGGTAGATATACGTCCATCCCCGGAGATGATAGTTTCTCGCCATCACCACGTCCAATGTCATCGTGGCTACCAATGTCGTCTTTGATCTCATTGTCGGCACCCTTGGAAGCGGCGATGGTGGAATCAGCCCCATCATTGCCGCCCGCTTCCTCCGAGTCCAAATCATTCCCCTCCTCTGCCCCTGGCTCCAGTATCAACGCATCCAACCGAATTTTGAACCCCGATTGTGCCAGCGGAATACTGAAATCTTCGGGCGGAATCTCCGGATGCTCGGCGAAGATGCACTCGCGCCACCCGACCTCTGTGTCACACTCGAACAGTACCTCATCGTCAGTGAATGCCAGAATCCGCTTCGAGAGCAGTTGCTCCTGGTATGTCCATGCCCGGGTATCCCACCTTGTTCTAGTCATGATCTGGTAGCTCGACCCGGGGTAGACTCCTAGCCATTGGTCTTGGACTTGTTCCTGCAGATGAGCCGTACCCACCCAAGACGGCTTTCGGGCTCGTTGGGGTCTAGCCCCTGGGAGTCCACTCCACGAATCGCTCCCCGCCGCGCATACGATTGTCAGGTATGCGCTCTGGTAGATACGGCCTATGACGTCGTCCAGCGGATTCGGCATATTAGGGTCTGCATGTGGGTGCGCGAAATCTTGATCTAGGCATAAGGCGTCGACCCAGAGGTAGGGAATTCCGAGCTCCTGGCACATGAAGATAGAGTCGCTGATTGTGTGGGGGATGTCGTCCCATTGCTGGTCGTCAAGACCACCGTGGGACTTAAGTCGGACTGATATGCCATTGACGGACGAGTACTTGAGCTGTGGGATTTCAGGACCGCCCCAGACGTAACTTAAAGCGGCAAACTTTGGTCCTGTTCTTGATCTAAGGTCCACGACCGAGACAAGCTTGCGTTCCGCAACATCGATCATCCAGACGGGCTTCCTGTACTTGAGAAGTGGCTCCGGTTGACAATTGTTACCATGCTTATCGCACAGTCGTAGCCACTCGGTGAGAAGCTGTATGTCGACGGTCTCCCCAACCACCCTGCCAGCCAAAAAGTTCCTGACGTTGAGGTCAGCCAGTAAAACACTAAGATCGTCCCTTTTTCCGCGGAGCGCACGGTCGTAAACCCTCTCGTCAAATCTCCACCCGGCCACTATGGAGCTCGGCAACTTGAACGGCACAGAGGAAGTGGTAGACTGTTCCATAGACAACATGTGAATCCACGTTGTGATGTCGATGCGAAGGAGGGATACTTGAATCTTGAGAAAGAGCTTTTCAACCTGCATGAATTGGCTGACGCGGAGAGTGTGTTCCGCGCCGATTGTCCTGTCAGGGAGAGATGCTGCTCTAATGTAGCTAATGACGACCTCCTCTTCAGCGTAGTCTCGGAGTATCCGAAGATGGTCATCCAGAGAGACGTCTTTGAAAACATCATAATCCTTGACGGATCTACCCTCCTCGTCGCTGGAGCTATTTGCATCATCGCCACTATTAGTATTACCGATCAACTCCTCTTCCTCCTTGTCGGAGCTATTTGCGTCATCACCACTATTGATACGAAGCACCGCATCGCCGTCTCCATCGTTACCGCTCCTACTGACCATCACCTCTTTTCTAAGCTTGTCCACGATAGCGTTGCAGATCAGGCGGCACAGGGGGCACTCCTGCCGCAGGAGCATGGACTCTAGACAGCGACGTGACTCGGGATACTTGAACGAGGTTCCTGGGCCACTGGGCGCAAACACCCGCAATCCGTTAAGATAGAACCCGGGGTTCAGCTCAGCGCAACGAAAGCAGAGCGTATTGCTGTTCGTAGCGCGCTCTGACTTATTCTCTGAATCAAGTGACGATGACATTATATAAGCCCTCCACGGTAATGGCTAACTTCGAGGTAATTGGTTAGGAGCTGCTTCGGCGATGAAAATGTGTGCACTCAGCTGTCGCCGTTATACATCTCCGATGTAAATAAAGCTATCGTAGGTGCACGCCTTCGTTTGGACAGCCAAGTTTGGTTAGTGGTTAAAGAGGCTTGTTGGCGCCTTTCCTGCGTAGCCTAAACCAGCTGAAAGACCACCTATCATATCGTAGTATGGCCTTCGTTCCCCTCACGCTGAAAATACATTTTCGCTCACCGAGGGGAAGATGATAGGTCACCTCCTTAGAGTAAACTTGCCTGCCTCTACACCAGCATATAGGGTGTCGGGACAGATGGTGGTCATCGTGAAGTCCAGCTAAGCGGGTCGTGTAACGTTGGGATCCCTTACATGACGAGGTCGTTTTTCAAGTCATGAACATGCATGTTGCTATTGCTGAAACTCCAACCTGGGGCAAAGTGGAAGTTCCTATCTCCGGCGGATAGCCTTAGGTTCACGTGTGATCAAGGAAGCGACTCAAGAAAATAGCGACCGATGGGATAACGCGGAAATAATTGTACTCTGGTATTTTTTAGCTTCATAATCTAATCATATTCTTTTATTCGTTAACGAGACAGAGGAGACGGCAAAGCTCTTTCGGTCCACAACTCTCCTCATAATTGTTGCATTATGCCCCTTTTTCAAACTCGCTTTTTTCGATCCAAACTCTTTAGATCGAGATAGGCTGTCTGAGCCTTCTAGACCAATCGGTTGCAGACCTATACGGTTGCATTGCTCAGATCCAAATGAACATACTACGTCCTGCCCTCCCGATGATCAGCCCAGCGGGTGATAATAAACAGATTCCTGCACCTGTCCTTCCCAAGGTGTGCCGATTCTAGCATAGTGAGGGACAGTCCTACACGTTGATTTCCTCCATAAGTCGGGGTGCCAACCTGTTGCCCACATCTCTTGCTCTCGCGCGTCAGCTAGTCGTTGGTTCTATCGCCTGCCAGCATCTAAACCACCCTGGAGCTCGCCCTCAAGACCCCCAACCTGGTTCAAGTACTCTTGTGGTCGTGGGTCCTCGGCCCTCCACTGGTTTCCATCTTGTGGCATGGGTACTTGGCCGGGTTGTGTGGGCTGTACACCGGGCATCTGTGCAGCCGTGTTGGGGTCGGTGCGGACGTGTTGTCTGAACCGGAAAACCTCATCCATGATCATCTTGCGCATGTCGCCGACCTCGTCAATCACCTCAAAGTCGAAGTTGAAGGTGGTTGGGCAATCTGGCTCGTCTGAGGCGTCATGCCAGATCTGCAAGTAAGGGTGCTCGAGAGCGCGTTCAACGCTAATGCGCGAAGAGGGGTCGAAGGCTAGCATTTGATCGAGGAGATCGAGAGCGTCGGGGTTGGCATTGGGGAACAGTGTTGGGAAGGGCTTCTTGGGCATATACGGTAAGTTTCGTACGTATTCCTGGGCACGAGACGAGCCAATGCGTGAGAGGGTCTCCTCATTAGGCGTCCCTAAAATATGAAGAATCTGGTTCAGCTGGTCTACATAGTCACGACCCTTGAAAAATGGCCGTCCTCCCAGGAGTTCGGCGAGGATGCACCCCACGGACCAGACATCAACTACGATATGTCAGTTTACGGACGCGATGATGTTTTGGGACACTAAAGACCTACTAGCTTTCGTGTAGCTTTGGAAGCTCAACATGATTTCGGGTGCTCTGTACCATCGCGTAGCCACATATTCAGTCATATAGCCGGCGTTCTCTTCGGGATCGACCGAGAAGCCACGGGCGAGACCAAAATCGCAGATTTTCAGTTCGCAGTCGGCATTGACAAGAAGATTGCCGGGCTTCAAGTCACGGTGTAAGACGTTCGCCGAGTGAATATATTTTAGGCCACATAGTATCTGGTAAATGAATGATTGGAAGTGGGCGTCGGTCAGGGGCTGGCCGGATCGAATGATGGCAGCCAAGTCGCACTCCATCAGCTCTGCGCATTCATGTCAGCAGCGACATTTCTACCTATTTCGATTTGCATACACGCACCTTCGTAGAGGTAGGTTTCGTTGAAGTTTTCGGGTCGCGGGATATCCATATCATAGAGACAGGTGATCTGTATGACGGGTATATTAGCCTAGACGTCTTACTGACATGCATTCTTGAAAAGAGTAATTCAAGACACAGGTGACCGCAGAATCTGTCTTACGTTACGATGTCCCCGGAAGTGCTGGAGTAGCTTGATTTCGCGGAGGGCGCGCTTGGCGAGGATCTTCTTGCTGAATACATTGGTCACTTTCTTGATAGCGACGCCCTCGCTCGTCTGGTTGTTAACGGCGGCGCTATTCGCAGAAATAGAGTCAGTTCATCAGTCCAATGAGACGGGCATAAGCAGCCGGCTGTAGGGAGAAGCGCGCATACCAGACAATACCGTAAGCGCCCTGTCCTAATTCCTTTGTGACGGTGTATCGCTCATCTACGATGAAGTCCTGGTTAAAGACCTTGAAGACCTTCCGCCCTTGCAAATCGGCCATGGTGGATGCCTGTTTTTGGACTGATTGTTGCTGGGTTGGGTGGTCGCGTGGTGCGATTTCAAGTGCAGACCCAGGATCGGGAGTTGCGAGTTGCGCGTTGCGACCCGAGGTTCGGGATCTGACTCGAGGGGTTGCTGGATGGGGACGAGATACAAGACAATCAATGATAAGCTCCGAACAGCTAAGAACGAGATATTCGGAGGGCAGCAGGCAGTCTCGTTCAAAGAATCGCACTGGTTCCGGACGTGATAAAGGCGCGGAGTAGCGAGGCCGAGGAAGCAAGGGATGGACAAGACGGGAGAATAGCGACAGAAGCAGCGCGGGTCGAGAATATATTTGGCAATAAGCGAGCAAGATGTATCTAATCCTGGACAAGTGCACAAGCAGGCTGTGGAGATGGAACTGCTAAGATATGCAGTGTATATGGGTTGATGCGACGCTGGGCTGTGATACTGTATGCACTCAGACGTGGGTTGAACCCTGGGCACCTTGTCGCTCCGGGAGCCGGCTGGGCGTGAGGTAGGAGGCAGGTATTGGCTTGCCTGCTTATTTTTATATAAAGTATGCGCCAGATGCGACAGACGAGTGGACGGTATGACAGTGAGACAGACGGACAGGAAGTAGGGCTGAGAAGCGGAAGCTTTAAGAGTCGCACGTTGGGCAGGAAGTAAGCAGAGTGAGAGAAGGAAGAAAGAGAGAGAGTACTACGGACCATCCTCAGGGTCCACGATGACGGCGCAAAGGAGGGGAGAAGCGTTGGACGTGCCAGCATTGGAGGGGCTCCCGCTACAACTACCTTCGGTACACTGACCTACTACCTACCTCTACATACATATGTAGTAGGTACCTAGACCACCTACCTACCAAAGCAGGTAGGTATGTACATGTGCTGTACTGTAGGTAGGTACCTAGTGGGACAGCTTTGAAGACCCGAACGAACTCAAAAGACAGAGGGATGCCAGAGTGAGCTTAGTGCATCGAACCCGTCGAGGGGGACCCCGCAGCGAGTGCCAGGCAGTGAGCGCTCCGCCTTCGATTGGCGACATCGCGAGGCTTGGCCCACTGTTCTGGTTCCCCCTGCACAGCCCTGGCCCCCACCCACGAGCCCTATAGCCGCTGACTGCCACCCATGGACAACCTGATTGGGTCCGTGAACAGTGTAGCCGCCAATTTCCCCGGCTGTCATTTCCAGCCCCCATGGCAAGACAGCAAGGGAGCGTCATCGTGCTGACGTACCTATTCGCAGCAGGGCACTTCTACTGGGCAGACTACGGTGTTGTACCCTATCTTAACCTGCTTTGTGTTGAAATGACCAGTGGAAGGTTTAGCAACAAGTACACGCATAAAACCAAGGAGCCTGGGAGGTATGCCCCCTGCAGTCAGCCATGAAATTTGGTGAAGGGTTGAACGGCTGTTAGTACATTGCTGGTTACTGAGGTAGGTACTTACTGCTAGCGACCCAGCGGGGCGGGAGTGGCACGCCAAAAAGGGGCTGGGTTGAGGCTGATGTAGGTAAGTAAATATAGGGCATCGTTCCGTTCCTGAGGTCCCCAAAAATAACATCGTTATGGCGCTTCAATTATCTAGTCTTGACACAGCCCCTACCGTACTCCCATGAAATAATTAATTAATTCTACTACCGGTCAACAGGTAATAATATCCCAATGTATTGGCAGATGCGTCGTCTGGGTCTTCATAGGCGAACATAATGCACAGGAAGCGATCTTCCACAACCCGGATTTCCGGAACCCTTGAATCGGCCCATTCTCGCCGCACAATGCGACTAGCTATCTAATTCATCACCCACCGATGGGAGGCTCATCTGCTACGCCGTATATTCCAGTGTTCGGCATCGCGCCGTAAGGCGTACCACTAACACTATTATAGTCGACCAAAGGGCGGAACAGATGATGCTGGGATATTTGCCTTGGTATTCAGTCGGCTTTGTCGGGATAACGAAGGCGTCGCTAAGTCATCTTTGAGTATTCTCCATTGAAGTTGCGCGTACGAGAGGGCATACCGGGATATTGCTGACGATTAGCTGTTTGACGTGCGTTTCACCGATGTCGACGGGCTTGGGACGCCGGGGAAGGTGGCGGCCAGGAAATTTTCCGAAAATCTTCGGCACTGTTCATAAGCCTTTTCAAAAGCATCACCACCAACATAATACGGGTCCTTGACCGTCTCTTTGCGTCCAGTGCCCGAGAACTCGCCGAACAACATGACTTGCGCCTTCTCTTCGGAATCCCTCCTGCCACGCCATCTCTGAAGATCGTTGTAGTTGCTCGAGTCCATGGCAAAGATGTAGTCGAATTGCTTGAAATCGCTGTCGCGAAGCTATTGGAGAAGATTAGTCGGCCCGTCTCCCAGGCATAGCTTTCAACAGATGCGTTATCTAACCCGACGAGCCGCGTGTGTGTAGTTTGTGATGCCGTGGTCGCTCAGCGTCGACAGTGTCCGCTCGTCCGGTTCGTCGCCGATGTGGTAGCCGCCTGGAGAGACATGAGAGCACGTCAGTCGCATATTCAGTTGTTTTTCAAGTGTTGAAGCCATGAGGCCTCATAGATCAACATTCCGCACCTGTTCCGCAAGAGTCCACGGTGCCGACAAGGTTGTGATATGGAGAGGAAGGGTCCTTCACTATCGATCGAAAAACGCCCTCAGCCATAGTAGAACGGCAGATGTTGCCAAGGCAAACAAAAAGAACAGATACCTTCTCGCCGCTTGGGGCGCTTGCCTCTGTCGACATGGTTGCACTCGCAGCGCAGAGTTGTACTCCAACAAACACGTTGAAGTGGATGGATGTCTACCAGCGAATGCGCAATTGTCTGATTGACCAACAAGTCGCAAGTGCCCCGCAATACAGTACATGATCCCCCAACGCGGGGCTCCCCTTGTTAAGTGAAAGGCCCCGATAAATTTGCATAACCTCAATCGCATATAGGCGTTATAGCCTAATCCGAGATCCTGACTGGGCAGGTTTAGTCACCTTGAATATGAAGTTCACGATCGATCTTGGGCAAAAGTCGGGCAATTAGGCAAAGTTCTTGCAACCCTCGATAGGTTTGGAAACGATTGCATGATTAAGTATATCAATAATAGGGTTGCTTATTTCCAGGGTCAGAAAGTTGCAATTCCCTCCCCCTAGATCAGACACTACCTAGGTACTCATCACATCACTTTCAGACTTAGAACAATCATGAGTATGAGTATAGCAAGTGAATCAATGAGCCTGTCCGCGTTTCAAAGCCAATCAATCATCGCCCAGATAACCGTGTTTCAAATCTAATAAGTCAAGGAATACAGAGCTCATGTTTTGAGCCGACTGTAACAAATCGCCTGCGCACCGTGAGAGCAACTCATGACTACCCTTGGTTTGGTAGGAATTGGTAATATTCATAGATGAAAATCTGCTTTTCTGGGCATCTCTTCAATACCCCAGAGCCCAATACAATGTCGTATTTTCAGAAACCACTATGATGTTACATCGAAAGCGGCAGTTGTAGTTGCCACAGATACTAACTATCAAGCAATGAACTATGTTATAGACTCAAGATGACGAGCCTCAATAAAGATCCTCTATACTTATAGCTTGGTAACTAACAACTTTAGTCTTTCCCATTGGCCTTCTTTGTGTCCTTGTTAGACCAGACTGGACACAAGCGGTGGCAAAGCCGCGTCGCAGCTGTCTTGACCGATTGACAATGCATCACAATCAAACAATCACATACATATGATGAGTGTCGAGGTTTCACTTCTGGGCATGTAATGGCTTTTGTTGTAGCGCAAAAAGTCTAACCACCTTTGTGTGCTAGTCTCTGGCTATATATAGGTAAGCATACAATTGCGACAATGAGGCTTATCCCGACTTCTTTCATGAGTATGCCCAATATTAATTGCAGTTCAACCCATTCTCAGTTGCCGTTGGGCGAGCCATATCAAGCCTTTTCACAGTACAATACTTCATTCATAGACTTTCTCCTTTACCGAGATATTCGTTATCCAGCCTAACTAGATGTCAGCCATCGTGGAGATTATTAGATTTCTGGCTTACGGGGTGTTTGTTATCTTCTTCCTACGTAGCACCCTCAGCTATATGCCCAATCTTTCACCTCAGCCCGAGAAAGAAGATATTTGCGCGACAGATCCCACAGAAAACAACTACGCTCTAGGTGCCACCGGTCTACATTATCTCTCAAACTGGCAGCTATGCGATCTGTTTCGCTGCGGTTCCAGGCCCCCATCGGGGCATGTGTGTATGGTAAGACGGTTGAATCTCTATTTTATATTAATCAATGTTGCTCATCATACCGTGTTGCAGGGTGCCGATTGCTGGCAAGCTAACATGAGTCCTCTGCATGAAGTCCGCTTAGAAATACTGAGGTATGCGCCAGGAATATCATATGATTTTAATATCGGAGAAGCACAACATCGTACAATAGAGGACAAGGTTGCTCGACATTTCGAGCTAGCTCGCTTTGCTCTTGCCCAGCTCAGAACACGTTTCCCCATCAGCGCGAATACCTTGCAAGATCAAGATATGGGGAAACTCTGCGTGGACTTGCCCCAATTCAATCTGACGGTTGCGGAGATCTTGCCTTGGCACGACTTATTCTATGATTGGGATCAGATGCTGGACCACTATAGACATGTGGAAAGTTTCGTCACGATTAATCACGATGAGCAGCTGGCACATACTCACTCTTATATTCGTTGGGCTGTTGGTCATGTCAGTCGAATACTAGAGGTCAGAAATGAAGAGCGTTTCAAACAATTGGTGATGCTGTATGAAGCGGGATGCGGTTCCTGGGATTGATGGCTGTAGATAGTTGGATTTCTGGGGCATTGGATCTGGACCTGTTTTTAAATTTAAATACTCGAATCACATTTTAATACTCTCACATCGCATGATTTAACGGCATAGTCGTAAGAAAGGGGGGTTAGAGGTTCTTCGCTCTAGGGCTACTTATACTAATCTCTTATAAGTCTGCTTATTTATTTCGAGAAATAGAAAATAAATAGGTTATCGCAGACAATCCTTTGATATATCCAAAATGAATTTACTATTGTGATCCTGTGTTATAGTCTGAACCCTAAGAATGTAACCAACTGCTGGCATCGAGGAACCTTTCTCGACAACATTCTACTTTTGTAACAGTGCAACGGTATAGTATATGCGGTTACATTTGGCTGATCTAGCGTTATGTTCAAATTGATGATTGGTTATTCGTCGAATGAGCAGGCAACTGCAGTGGCGCAGCTTTGTTCGACAGTAATATCATTGTAGGTGCCTGCATATAATATATTGGGGTCCGTCCGTAAGATTGGTCTTGTGAAGCATAGCCACATGCCAGGCATATTTTAGTCTATAGTAATCAGTCGGAGCCTTGCTCTCGTCTCTATCCTCTCAATCTTTCTGCTCCAAGATCGCTGATCCTGTTGATCATCCCAACCTCGACGATTCCTTGTTCTCAACTTTCTATCACCCAATTCAGCTCCGGCATTATATGCTCTCTTATCATGGCCGAACTTCTCGGTGCAGTTGCGTCTGGCATCGCTGTGACACAGGTTGCAGGGGAAATCGTAGGGACGTGCCTCAAGATCAAGCGCCTCATGAATGAGCTTGATGAAATGCCCGCCCGACTCGAGTCCCTTTTGAGTCAGGTCGAACTTCTGGCCCCAATTATCTCAGAAACCAGCGTTGATAATTCCACCTTCCCCCTCCGGGCTTCTCTCAATGGAGCCTTGAGTAACTCGATTTCCCACTGCCAAATGGCTTTGGATGAGCTGAAGGCCTTAGCTGAATCTTTGTCAAGCCAGATAGAAGCGTCAAGGGGAGTCAGACGGAAGATTAAGTTGGTCAAAGCCATGCTGAAAAAGGACCAACTTAAGCAGTGTGAGAGAAGTTTGCAAACTGCAGTGCAGCTATTGTCTTTGGCACAACAGACCTACATCTTGTACGAACGCCACCGACTTTCACGTTTGATTCTAGTTTCTGATTCAACTTTCTCTTTAGCGCACTGCAGAGGGTGCAACCAGATATCATCACCTTACAGGTGCTGCGCCATTTAGAAGCACGCGGCAATATCTTATCCTTGGAGCGTGGGCAAGACGTAACAGCCTTAACACCAAGAAATGAAGCAAAACCAAGGAGAAAAAGAAAGATGAGAGAATGTGACAGCTTTCTACGCCGTGGACTTCGACTGGGACTTCCCTGCATAACGGGTGCGGTCGAGATCTATCGCCCATTACGCGAATTGGATACTGAAGAAACCCTTAATGAAAAAGGCGAAGCAGCCTTGTTGCAGTTCAGGTTTTGCATGCCCACATGGTTATGCTCCATGGTCATCGACTCCACTATATAAGCTAACCAGGGGGGTCACGGGCCCT
Source organism: Xylaria telfairii (assembly GCA_022495065.1). Lineage (NCBI taxonomy): Eukaryota > Fungi > Ascomycota > Sordariomycetes > Xylariales > Xylariaceae > Xylaria > Xylaria telfairii. The sequence continues at coordinate 66 of MU384033.1, read as the reverse complement.
GGGGCTACGGGCCACCCTAAAAATCATGAATCTAAATTATAAAACCCCCACCAACTACGTAGATAA
>MU384032.1:0-72361 GCA_022495065.1 Xylaria telfairii | reverse complement strand
AAAAAAATATTAAATATAAAATTTAATTTATTAATTTATTTTATTTATTTAAAATAAATAAATTTTATAATAAAAAAAAAATATTTTTATTTAATTAATTTTAATAAGTTAATACTTTATTTATTATTTAAATTTTTTTTATAAAAGTTTTAGTTATAATATAATAATAAATTGTTTTTAAAATATTTATTGAAATAAAAGCTATTAAAAAAAGAATAATAATTATTATTTAACTAGTTATAACATTAACATTACTGCTTTTATATTAAATTAAAGCTATATAAATGTTTTAAAGTATATAAAAAGTGTAATTTTTTAAGCTCTTAGTTTTATTATTAAATTAAGCTTAAATTAAAAGCGTTTTTTATTTATAATATAAAAAGATTATTTTTATTATAATAAAAAAATTAACTTTTTTATTAACAGTTATTAAGTTAAGTTTTTAACTATTAAATATATTTATATAATATAATAAAATTAATTTATATATTTAAATTATTTTTAATATTTGTTTTAATAATATAAGAATAATTTATTATGTTTTTTTTATTATTATTTTTAAAAAAGTTTAAGTTAGTTTTATTATAAAAACTATTAAGTTAAAGCATTATCTCTTATAAATAACTTAAAAAAAAAGCTTTAAAATTATTATAATAAAGTTAAATTAAGTATAAATAAATTAAATAATAAATAATATTAATATAAAATTAAAGCTTAAAAAAAAAAAAAAACAAGTGTAATATATAAATAAAAGTAATACTTTATATATATTAAAGTATATAAAAACTAATAAAGTCTTTAATATAAGTTATAATAATAATAATATTATTATTAAATAATTAAACTATTAATATTTTGTTTATGTTTATATTATTTATATATTATTTATATTTATATTATTTATATATTATTTATATTATATTAATTTTAAAAAAATCTTTTATTTAAAAATTTATATATTATTTATATAATTAAAATATTTAAATAAATTATATTATAACTATATAAAAAAATAAATATTATATAATTTAAATAAATTAATTAAGATTTTAAATTATATAATAAATATAATTATAATAAAACTATTTATTTATTATTAATATTTTATTAACGTTTTATTAACCAGACTTTTTTTAACTTCCGGTGCTATTAATTAAACTTTTACAGACCTCGCCGGCCGCTACGGACCTACATAGACCTACACCTACGCCAACCCCCGCGGCCCTCGCTAACCTCCGCGGCCCTGCAGACCGCCACAGCCCTCCGCAGACCTCCGCGGACCCCCGTACGCCTATACAGACCTCCGTACGCCTCCGTACGCTTCCGTACGCTTCCACCTCCGCGGACCTAAGGGCAGGGCTATTAAGGGCAATAGATTTTAGCTGTGTGCCGCGGCACTTGACACGACCTTGTAGGGGGGGTGCAAGCACTAGCCACGCAGTGGCTAGTGGCCATGGCTGTGTACGTACGTAAATAGCTCTCCGCCGGCGGCGGCCTTCGGCCACCACTACTTACTTTAACACATACCACACATAAACACAATTACAGGTTATTACACCCCATGTAATTTATGTCAATTATGTATATTATTATAGTTAATAAGTAATAACTTATTTGTTTACTTTATATAGTTTATGGAATTTTGTTAAAATTATTATTAAAAGCTATTAAAATGTTTACTTTAAACTATTTTTAAATAAAAACATTTAAAATTTTCTTAAAACAAGCTTTTAACAACAACTATATCTAATTTATATATGCTAACGCCACTTTTAAACACGCGTTTAAAGAGCTAGAGGTTGGAGTGTTGTTAAGGGGTCTTAATCTGTTTTAATACCGCGCTGGTTTACATGTACTAATGCAACATGCTTTATTTGCTTAACTGTTAAGCAAAGCAAGCTAGCTAGCAAAATGTAAATAGGAGAAGAATGTTTATATTGATCCATCTCATTGCACGCTTTCTACCGTTAATGGAACACCCTCATAGGGTGGTGTTCTAGCTAACCCGAAAAATCGTTGGTACTATGGACAGCATCGCGAACGGCCACTTCACTGCATCAACTGCCTGCAAATGCATGATCCACAGTCGGAAATAAATCCGCTCTATCAACCATGAAGACAAGAGGAGGTTAAGCTAGTTTAGGATGGTTTCGAGGTGTGCGCGAATTGCAAATCTCTTTGGGCCCTCAACATAGTTCATCCGTCGCAGCGAGTGAATGTCCGGCTGTGTCACGGGTATTAGTAACAGCCTACCCGGAGGGTAGCTGTAGTGGTGGCTATATATATATATAAGCAGTGAGCCCCCTTGAATTAGGTGGTTCAGGAATTAATCTATCATGTTATTGAGCCCTAACTACTACTCACTCCGGGACTAATCCTCTAACAGGCTGCCACTTCACTTCTATAGGCCTAAGGCTGCTGCAAAATCAAAGGGCCGTTAATTCTGGTGCGAGGCTAGCACATGAGTTAGGGGCATCTTTAGGTGGCTGCTTCTTAGTACGGATGGTTCTTTTCTACTATTGTCACACGCACCCGTACCCGGGGGGTTTGGGACCTCCGATATCATGTAAATAATCGCATATGCGGCAAGTGGCAGATCAGATCTTTCGATCTGGTCTGATTCTATTTGACCCTCTGAGATAGTCTGCCGTCGAGAATCAGCGCAGTTGGCGATTTAAGTGAGGCTATTTAAGCATAAAGGCCGAAAGTCGCCGCCCCGCAGAAAGGGCCACCTTGACTGCATTAAAGATTATTATGCAATATAAATCTCTTTCTAAGCCCTTGAACTCAAGCCCTTGTAACAACTATTTAGGACGATTTATGGTATAGGGCTTATGTGTTAAAGGTTAGCTTAGTTACTTGTTTAAGTGGGTGGGATCGACCGGAACGACTCCTGTTAGACATGCAAATTCCTTGAAATTTGTCATGAGGATGGGTCCCGGAGTGAGTAGTAGACCTGTATACAGCCAGGAGAGTAGTAGTTAGGGCTTAATAACATGATAGATTGGTTCCTGAACCACCTAATTCAAGGGGGTTCGCTGCTCATATATATATATATATACAGACACTACTACAGCTACCCTACGGGTGGCTGGCACTTAGTCACCTGAAAAATTTATGTTGATAGCTGTACTCGTTTTGCTAGTAAAGCGTGGAACGTGTGACGTGCGAGTCCTTCAATCTGTCAGTATTCGATAGCCGGCCGAGGACCCTCCCGACGCGCCGCTTTCTGTTGGCTCCACGTGTGCAAGACTTTCTAAATGCTCTAGGGCGGCTTTACGTAGCGCTTTTCTAGATAGTCTAGACATGAAATCCTGCATTAATTAACTGTAGAGCTTCTTTGGCACCTCATATAAGAACGATTGTCTCATCATCGAGAGCATTTGTGTTCTCCCGAGCCTCCTTGCTTGTCATGAAGCAATACAGGAGATAGTTACGATTGGCAACAGGGACAGCCACCCGTGTCGTATAGCCTAGCAAAGGCTCCACCTTCACTATTCCATATCCCTTTTAGGATCCTTGGCGCAGTAGGTAGTGGTACTGGAGGTTGAGCTTTGACAGATCTGGAATCCTCATCATAGCAAGCAATGTCCTGTGACACTATCTATACGTTTAAATCATATCCCCAAACGAGGTCAAAGGAGAACCCCGCAAAACAAAGAGATAGAAAGACTTCCGGAACAAAATATGATGGAACGAACAAAGGTAAGAATGCTCGTGTACAACAATGAGGCTTGAACCGGGATCGAACCGGTGGCCTTAGGATCTGCAATCCCACGCTCTAGCCACTGAGCTACCAAGCCGCTGAGATATCACGAGGGAAATCCAACGTGTATATATACCAATAGTACTTGGACCGGCAGTTGGGTAGCTGTTATGCCCTAGCACCTAGAACCGAGAAAGATTCAACTATGTGGCTCTGGACTATAACAAGAAGTTACCTAATGTTTAAGGTGTTTTTTAAAGGCGCCGTAGAAAACATCAAGACACGTTTGTTAAACACCGGAGTGATATAATGCTATAAATATAAATTAAGAAACGAAAAATTAACATAATTATTCATCTTCACCTAATAAAAATAGCAATAGAGTGAAGCTAAATTTAACTACTTAGCAAACAAAGACCTTGAACTTAAATTTTCACGAAAACTACCAGCGAGATCAAAGAGTATATTTAACAAAGGCTTAGAAGGATATTCGTCTTTCAGCAATCTTCTATGCCGTTATGGGGGCCGTGTGGAATTAGATAGTCTCCCTATTTAGCCAGGCGAGCCAACAACATCCCTGATGTCCAAATAAGGGCTCGCAAATCTTTAGCTTTGCCGGTCTCGCACTGCTTATCTCAGAAAGTAGCTAGTTCGCGGGAGTGGTTAGCATCGGCGGCTTGCTGCTCATATGGTTATACATGATAATTATCAGGTGACCCAGTTTCTCAACACTTGTGTGTGTAACATTGGAAATCTGAAATCATGAAGAACTAATGTGTAAGCTCATGTTCTTCTAATATGTATCTCCCTGTGTCACAAGGGATAGAGACAATGGGACTTCTGTATATGTATCTAGGATAGCCTCACGTAGCCTTGAGACCCCCGTGCAACAACAAGAGTCTATACCTACCGTATACTGGGTTTGTGACACCCTGTATCCTAATGTCCACCAGAAACGAACGTTGCCAGAACGGTCGCATACGCAGCAGATAGCGCCATCATCTCCAAGCTAGAAACCTTCAACGCCGCAGTTACAACAAAAGAGAAAACCATAATGAAGACAGAAACGATGGCAACTTGAATGTCCTTAGATTTATGTATTATGATAACCAGCGGGACTATAAGGAAGACACCAGTAGTCACCGCTGTAATAATACGCCCTGCAACTTCTGCTATTAATATAGTGTTTTGGTAATCCCATTTGCGGGGTTTAGTGATCACTCCCGGCGCTTTAGAATCTTTCCGATTGCTCTTCAAATGTTGCCAATATCGGAAGTCACGTAGATACTTGTGTAGGCGCCGCTGGAAGGGATCTGTACGGAATCGAACACCGAGGTCTGTCCTAACGAGTCGCGTGTTGTAAATTTCATATAGACTCAGTTCTGTCCGCAAGCTAGATTGTCTTTCATCGTCCAAGAGCGAAAATGTCTCCATTGTCATAATGTGATTAAACGCAATGAGGGCTTCATCTGATATATTGCTTAATTAGATGACCGTCTTTCTCAAGTTAATAATTTCTGCAGGCATACCGTATCCCTTGAGCAGATTGCACGGCGATCTGAGGATGAAGGACCAAGGCCCAGACCAAGAGCAGCCTGGTATATAGTATGATTCAGTGTAGCAATCTCGCCTTCTAGAAAGCGGAGATTAAGGAGGTAGGTAGTTTTGAAGCGCCGGAATCCATGAAGGGTGAGGCTGTTGTCCGCCGTAGTGGTTCGCCAATATTTCATAAAATCCTGCATCATGTCGTCTGCATTTCGTATCGAGGCTGACATCGATATTACTGGTACATAGGTTTTAGGACTCCATAGCCAATTTATATTCGCCAGTATCTTAAATATCTGGAGCTTTAATTTGCACCCTAGGCACTGGATGTCACACAGGCCAAGCCAGGTGCCCACGCCTGCCAGCCTCCCGGCAAGAAATACAGACTTTGAGGCCGGAACCATTGTCAGCCATCATATTACGAACCTAGATCAAAGGCAGCCAAAGAAAAAGTAGACTAGAAGCCAAGGGCAAAGGGGGCAAAGGGCGATATTATAGCGAAGGATGAGTTAGGAAGGCCAAGGACCTTTAGACCCAAAGAGAATTATTGGAGCTATTCGAATATAACTTTCTTGAAGGACCAGTTTGATAGGGAGTTGTAAAGCTTCAGTTATTAAAACAAACAAATGTTCAGTCTCTTCCTCTAGACAGCATGGCTCCTAGTGGTAGCTGCTTGTCCGTTGCATCCGAACCCACCATGTCCGACCTTGTGACTGCAGCCGTGGAGATCGCGGGAAGCATCTTCCTGATTTAGGAGTCGCTCACGGACCTAGTTGTGACAGGCATGTCGGGTGGAAATTGAACATTGTTCCCGTTTGTAGATATTACAGCCCGGCTTGGCCTGTTTGTCAACTTCCACTGAAAGTCATCCTAAGATCTTCAACAGGCATAGGGTGGAAGGAGATATTATTGGGACTCGATCCTACTGAAGTCTGGAAATTCCTTCCTTAATCAAAGCTCTGTTCTTCCCCCATGATAAAGAAATTATTTCATCTATTTTATACCAAACTTGCCTCAATTTTTCTCTCTCTTAATTGTCTTATATTAACTCGTTCCATCAATTCATCCCAGGCTCTCCCAAAACACAAGACTCCATCACTTCCTTCTAATTATCGACCGGTGCTTCCTAGTTGAAAGTTTGATAGATGTCTAGACCCACAAATGGCTTAGGCAACAGTTTATTGAACTGCTCTAGGAGGTAGTATAGTAATCATCACTGTACCATATTTACTAGCTTTGTGCTCCTAGTAAATCTGATTTTCCTAGCAACACAGGCGGGTTAGCTGTCAGTCCAGACTAGGCGTACGGAGCCAATTGACAGTAACAGGTTGTTACAGGTCGTGCGTGACACGCCTGCGTTGCTCCGGAATCCCTGGAACTTAGTCTAGACCACATTGATCAATGCTCTGATCCTGGCTATTCCTAGTCACTCGTGTCCACAACAATGACTTCATCTGGCCCCTCGTCCTCAATAACTTCAAATCGCTGCGGGACGTTGCCCCTCACGGCCACGTACACTTCTTGGCCACCCAACGTCACACCAAAGCTAGCTCTGTGCGTGTGCGGATCGATGGGCCAGTCCGTCACCAGGATGCCCTCATGCACTTTAGCAAAATCAGATGCCTTTCCCTCTTCTAAACTTTGGGCCCTTTTGTAGCCAAACTTTCTTGTAAGCTCTACTATATCGAAAATAGGTACGTAGCGCTTCGGCTTATCCTCAGGGTTCCTGGGCACGATAGGTTTATTGAAGCGTTGAGTGTTCTCCAGAGGTATATAAACACAACCTGGAGGATTTAATTTACGAAAATAGTGGTAGCCGAAAATGACATCGAAATGTCTCACCTGGTACTATATCTCAACGGATGGCTGCAGCTATATGCAACAACTCAGTGAGTACCTAGGTAGACACGGCAGCTCACGGACTACAGAAAAGAAGGAAATATAAATGCTTCCGTTAAAGTGTCATATAATAGAGTAATACTAATACACAACATGCACTAAGAACTGGTGTAATAGTACCGCTCTCTTTATTAACAATACAACATACATTGAGAGTAATAATGGTACACAACATCCCCGACAACCTAGATCCTATAGGACCAGATTCACGGCCAATTGGCACGGTTCTAAGTGCTGGTAGGGCCAGCGTTGACTTATTGTTGTTGCACGAAGGAGGAAAACCCCCTATTCTAGGCTAGAGGCCATCTAGCTAGTATATATACACGGGCCATGGGCTTGTGCCTGATGCCCCGGTCCCCGGGGGTTAATCCGTAGCATTCCGTGACACGACTTGTCTTCGTTAATTGCCCTTCGCTCAAATGCAGATACGAGGTTGAGTTACAATCATCGATCATATGCTAACAAAGGGCATGTTACATGTATATAGGCGAATGTCGGGTAATATCATCAGATTTGAACCGCTGCGCAACAATGAAAGCCGTTACACACCCCTACCACAGAGATTCTGACAGGCTGCGAACAGGAGATCAGACTTCGGACAAAGTCGCCGAAAATTATCGACGTTATTCATTAGTTATTGTACACGCCGAGGCTTTCCTCCCGAGATCATGACCTCGTGTGATCTCGATCACGTAGCACGGAACTATGTTGAGACCACTTTCAGTATTGGTTGTATGATTCTCGTCTTGAGCGGTAATGGTTGGGCTTTTAGCAGCTGGAGTTCAGGGTATTACATCTACACTCGGGAAGTCTAGTTTACCTACACTTAACATAGAAAATCACAACGCGTGTGATAAGCTAGACAGGGGTCCTACAGGCACTGCCCTCACGGGCACCTAACATTAAAAAACGCCCTCAACTACTTAAAACTAGCTAAATTATCGAATTTAACTATAATTGCTTATTTTTTAATATTTTTAACTAAAATATAATTTTTTGTTTTTAATATATTTTTAATTATTACTTCCGGCAGCTTGTTGCTGTTATTAAATATTTAGTAATTAATAGCTTTATTTTTAAAAATATTATAATTATGTAATTTTTATTATGTTTTATAAATATTTATTATATATATGAAGTATTATTTAAGAGCTATTTTAATTTTTTAATGATAGTTTTTAATATTTTTAATAACTTTTATTTTTAAATATTTAATTTTAATTTTTAAATTTATAATTTAATAAACTATTTAGTTAAATATTTTTATAATTTTTTATATTAATAGTTTTAAAATAAATATATTAAATTTATTATATAATTAAATAATTTTTTAAGTAGTTTTATAAAAATTTTAATTATTTTAAAATATAATAAACTACATTTTAGCTTATTTTATATTAAAATTTAATATTTTAAGCTATATTTTTATTATAAATACTTGCTATTATTTTTATATTATATTTTTTTTTTTAATATAATAAATTATAATAATAATAATAGTTTTTAATTATATAGTTAGATTTTAAAGGTTTTTTAGATATTTTTAATATTATTAGAAATTAATATATTAATTTAAACTTAGCGGTATATTTTTAAAACTTTTTTTTTAAAAGCTTTAATATTAAAATAACTACTAGGCTTTTTTTATAAAATTATTTTTATTTTTTTTTTATTAAATTAAAAACTTTTATATTTAATAGTTATATAATATAATTATAATAAAACTTATAAAATATTAGCTATATTTTATTAAATAAATACTACTATAAAAAATTATTATTTATATAAAAATTATAATTATTATATATTAAAATTATTTATATATTATTATAATAAATTTATATAATAAAAATAAATTTATTATAAAATTAATTTAATATTATTTTATTAAAAGTTTATTTATTAAATATAATTTTAAATTATTAGTTTTTTTATAAGCTATAATTTTAATAAAAATATTATTAGTTTTAAACTTTAGTATTTTTAAAAAAAATTAATAGTAAAAAAATAAAACTATTACTAAAAATATATTTTAAAGCTATAATTTAATTATTTTATTTAATATTTTTTTTAAAAATTATATAATTAATAATATTAAAAATTATTTAATAATTATTATTAATATTTTAAATTATATTAATTTTATTATAATTATAAAAATAATTAATAAAAATATTTATAATATTTAAAATATTTAATTTATTAAAAAACAAATTAATATTAATAATTATAGCTTTATTAATTTTTAAATAATTAATAATTTTAATTTTTATTAATATAATTTTTAAATTTTTCTATAAAAAATATATATATTAATTTATATTAATCTAATAATTACTATTATTTTTATAAAATATATATTAAGCTATAGTTTTAAATTTAATAAAAATAAATATAAAACTTAAAATAACCTAGTTAATTATTTAATACGTTAATTTATTTTTTAGTTATAAAAAAAAAAATTAAACGTTACGATTTATTTTTTTTTTAATTAGAATATTTATTAAATAATATTATATAAATAACTTTAAAGTTTTTTATTTATTAGCTGCTGTATTAACAACTATATTAAGCTTAATATTATAAACTGTATTTTTTTAACGCTATAAATTAAAAATAGCAGGTATTGCGAGAAAGTTAAAAACAAGAGGATTATAATAAGTATAAAAAGGTAAAAATTAAAGTAGAAGTGGTCGAGAAATTAAAGTTCTTATATAGACGAAAAGGCGGTGATTTGGGCGGTGTAGGGGTGCCCGTGAGGGCAGTGCCCGTAGGACCCCTGTCTAGCTTATACTTTTGTTAGCTCTTCTTTTAATATGTGTGGGTAAGTATTCTGATTAGAAGTGGATGTTAAATAATTAGCTACACAACATCCGCAAGTCAGCGTTTGCCCTTCCTTTTCTCTGCTGCTATCATTCGAAGATCAAGGCCATTGGATATAAATACTGTTGTATCCCGCCCTCCCGTATTATTTTGCCTAATCATCATTCCATCCTCAGTTTCTTCCCTCCCTCTGTTCACAAATTCGAGATTATAATGCATAAGGTCTTATATTTGACCGTCTTGGCTGTTGTTTTTCAACTGGCTAGAGCCGAGCCTTGGCCTTATAATCGCTACTATGGAGGCAACACACCTAACTTAAGGCTTGTTCCTAACCAAACACGCCCAGAATTTCGTTCCAACCCCCCCGACCTCTTTATCCAGTGGTTTCGGGGATTGGTTAATAGGAATGACACCCATCAACTGGGCAACATCTTTCGGCATGGAATGATTCCCGATCATGTGGGCTCTATTGAAGGGTTGTTTGATCAAGTCCGTCTTCCAGATGGCCCTCCTAATCCAATCATCGGCCCACCCCAATTTCAATTGCCAAGCCCTTCTATTCCCTACTCAGAAGCAGAACATCTCTTCCGCAACTTGAACTTTCCACTTGACCCTCGATGCACAATCAACAAATCTTCATGGTGGTACAGAACCTATGATGGATCTTGCAACTGGCTACAGAAAGACTTCATCTCATACGGCGCGGTTGGTACCGCTAGAACTCGCGACTATGATCAGCATACATACAGTGACAGGATCTCTAAACCTAGAGATGGCCCAAATGCTAGAGCTGTCAGTAATGCCTTTTTTAAACGAAAGCAGAAGTTATTCTATAACCACACTCCGGTACTTCTTGGATTGATCGAGGTAAGATAACTCAAATTCGGTAAACCTATTTGGAGCTAACTCGTTTCATACAGTTTGTTATGCATGACATTACTTACAGTCTAGATTCTGCAACGGAGAAGCCTATTGAAGTCTCAATGCCGGATGATGAACTCAACTTCTCTCTTGATAAGAAATTGAAAGTCAAGAGGACCGCTGCATTGTCTGGAACGGGTACATCACCAGAAACCCCACGAGAAAATGTCAACATGGCTACTACATGGCTCGATATTTCATCTTTGTATGGGAGCACCCCAGATGTAGCAAAGGCGCTTCGGTCGTACAAGAATGGAAAGCTTCTTACGCAGGAAGTTCAGGCACCAGGAACTAGCTCGAAGGCTTCATACCTTCCCTTCAACTCAAAAGGGGGTCCTGAGGTTCCAACCAACACGCGACCAGGTGTCAGCGTCGAGGATCTCTTTGCCGGAGGTGATCCTCGAACGAATGAGGATTGGCTGTTGCTCGCTATTCACACGTTGATACTACGTGAGCATAATCGGCTGTGCGATGTTCTAATAGGACAAAAACCAGATTTAAGCGATGAGGATATTTATCAGAGCGTTCGACTCCTTATGTCAGCAAAGTATTCCTTGATCGCCAATTCGTATCAAATGACGTACTGGACAGATGAGATGCCCTGGCCTAGAGATGATGGCTTCCCCCTCTACCGAGAAATGATGGGCCAGAGCGTTTTGTCAATTAATCCTGCAAACACCTATCCATGGCCACTAGTCACCAAGGGTGGCCGTCCAATGGTTGCCTCAGCGGAGATGGCAATTGTCTACCGTTTCCATGAGTTCATCATCCCAACCATTCCCATCAAAGATGCCAAAAACAATACTTTATGGGATCAGAAGCTCTTTGACACGGGCTTCAACGCTTCTGGCTTCATAGATGTCGGTCTGGAGAATATCCTTCGGGGAATGGCGAACTCAAATATCCCGAATTTCAAGTCAGGTATCGATGAAAGCTTTCGCAGTGCCGGTGTCTACCGAGGTGAACCCTTTGACATTGCAGTTTGGAGCATCGTACATGAGCGAGAGCAGGGTTTGCCCACATTCAATCAATACTTCCGTGCCTATAACGAACAAGATCCCATGGTCTCGGTTCCTATCCGAAACTCATGGGAGGATTTCTCCTCAGATGCACAAATGGTTGCTAACCTTCAGAAGCTCTACAAAAGTCCAGACGATGTTGACCTTGTCGTTGGGGTCCAGTTGGATGAAGAATATTTCCCGGGTACCACCGTCCCCAAGTCCGCGCTGATTATCAGCCTTTTCAGCTTGTTTAACATGGGTAATTCGGACCGCTTTTCTATCGGTTTCGCTATGATGCGTTGCCTGCTTGTTGACAAGCCATGGGACTGCCGCCCAAGTAATGCTCTAGAAGATCTCCTATGGGAGCCTAGAAATCACCTAGATTACCCAAACTTTCGATTTTACAATGAGTTCTGGCTTAACGAACTCGATATACCCGCTCACGGCACAAACTTGCTCTGGCGCTTGATAACAGAAAACTCCGAAGTCAAATGTGTCCAGAGAGCGCCTCTTGTACCGGCCGATCTAGTGACAAACCCGATTTTGTGCCAACAGGAGAAACCGGAACACGGTTTATCATGGTTGATACACTATGTATTATGGTTGATAAACTATGTATCATCGTTGATACTCACGGTCATCGAGATCGTCTTAGCAATAGGGAAACAAGGTCCTCTTCAAGTTATCGTCACCATTCTTGGGGGAATTGTTTTTCTCATCCGAAAGTGCTGCGGCAGAAATAAGCCTAGCCAGTATCCACCGGTATTTCGTGGCTGGCCCATCGTTGGCTGTGCCTTAGCCTTCCAAAAGGACTCGTTAGAGGTTCTTGAAGAAGGATTCACAAAGTTTGAGAACTCTGTATCCCGTTGCTTTGGAATTAGGCTTGCGTCCCTAACGCACTATGTGATTACAAACACTCGAGATCTTGAGCTGATTAAGGAAGATAACGAGTGTGAACTCAAGTTCAGCCTACATCTACTTCTAAAGGCTATCAACTTCGACATCATAACCAAGCCAGAAAACTTCGAGTCGGATATTCACACTGAGCTGATTCGAACCAATTTTGGCAACCGAGACACCGTAGCACAATTTAGTCAAGCTATCGAAGAGGGAAGCCAGGAATTCCTTCGGAGGAAGCCTCTGGCAACATCTTCAACCCCGTCCCATCACCTGAGCATCAATGAGTGGCTTAACGAGTACATCGCCTTTGTCATGTCACGTTGTGTCATCGGTCCAGACGGGTATGATAACCCGCATCTTATCGACGCATTTCTTATGTTCAACAATGATGCTATCGGTGCCATGGGTCTGTCATCCTTGTTGCCGAAATTCTTACAGTTCCTAGCGACTCGGAAGATCAACAAGCGCTTTGCCGCCATCCAAACAGCTACGCATGATATAATCGAGGAAAGAAGGAAGCATTTATCGAAGCCAAAAGACCAACCCGTATTCCTAGATTACATCCTCACAGCAGTGGAAGACAATAGTCGCGCTTCTGGTGAGTCCTTTAACCCTGGCTCCCCTTTTAGGACCCCCCGAAGTAACCAATCACGTCTCTAGATCTGATTGCTATCGTCGTATGGGGTGGTTTAGTAAATCTCCAAACGGTATTCTCTTCTACACTCCTTGACATCATTAACCACCAGACCGAGCAATCCGAAGTACTGGGGACATTGGGGTCGGCTAAAATCTCCAACCTGGATACTTTCCGTCCTTGGGAAAAGCCATCCCCTTGGAACCGGCTTCGCGGTGATATGTTTGAGTCTATACGACTGTCTGGGCCCGTTACAGGTCCATCCCGCATCGCCCTTGAAGAGGTGCCTCTCGCTAGCGATAAATCACTAAATCTCCCCAAGGGAAGTGTTGCGGCACTGAGCGCGTATACCACGCATCGTGACAAGGCGATTTGGGGTGATAGTGCAGCTATCTATGATCCTAATCGCTTCGTGACTGAAGCGCCGCCAGAGGGAGAACCGAAGTTCGTGAGTTGGGGGCTGAAGGGCCCTCACATGTGCCCTGGACGCTGGTTTGGTCAGACCATGGTTCTCATCATGACTAAGACTATGCTACAGACGTATACGTTCGAGCCAGATGAGAGGCTAGAAGATGATCGCAAATACGTGGTGAGTAATTCTCAGAGTCATTTTCTTCTTATTTTGCAGCTTTTAGGGCACAACCCTTCCTTTTTAGGCCAAGAAAATGTCTAGAGGCTTCCGAAACCCTTATACATCACGCTCAAAGTGGCTATAACTGACTCTGAGTGTTGAAGTACTCGTCCGGGACTGCAACCCGTGTACCTGTAAGCATGAAGGTAGCATTGAGAGAATAGTTGCGGTATGGTAGCTGGCGTTGTTGTGGCTACGGCACGCCTACTTGCTTAGCAACCGGGATTCCAGAAACTTTTCATTTTTCCTTTTCATACTTGGATTTCTATACAAATTGAGCACTTCACCCAAAGTCCTTTCCGACTCGTGTCAATACTGGCCGGGAAGCTCAGCGTCATTCTTTAAAATCAATTTGTAAACAATGAGCATACAAAATAAATTATGAACGCAGCGGCTAGGCCGAAAAGGCAAATATTATGACAACATTGGACATTCTATACGAAGGCATTTGCTAACTATGTAACTATGTTCAAGGGCTTAGAATAATAGCTCATATTCGGGTAGTAATTCTCTTTAGGTGTAAAGGGTCCTTGATTTCCTAATCGATCCTTCAATGCAACGTCGCCCTTAGTCGGGATTTCGGCTAGGGTTATGTAATGACCTCTATTGTTGCGCTGAAGTTCTAATCTACTAATGCTACGCGACATCGATCTATAATTATACATACATTCCCTTTGCTTAGGCATATGATCAATGATCGCGATCCTCTTTGCCCTTATTAATTATAAATAAGCCTTTTGACCCATGCTTTGGGCTATTGCCTTTCTTCGGCTGTCTCTGATCGAAGGCCATTTTGCAGGTCCCGTGATCCCCGCCGACTAATAGCCATTTAGCTTCACTCTGTATATCTTGCCGTAAGGCTAGCAGTTGTGGGTACTTGGCCTTAGCCATATGACATACAGCGGTCCTATAGGTTTCGCTACCTTTGACCCCCTTTTCTGCTTAGTCACCAGGCCTCCGTTTTACTATCGGTATACAAATATACATACAAATTAACGTATTTGCAATTGATAGAGCAAACAAGGTGGCTAATATGATGGGCCAGCCAGTAGCTTTAGTGAACAAGTTGTTTCGTTAGACTACCAAATTAATCGGTTACCTCCACCACTTTCAATCAAACGATATTTGCATCGATTTGTATGCAAATATAATATATAGAAATGTATGACATGTTATGCAGAGGTGATTTCTCTTGATTTGGTACGCGTACAAACTCGGAAGCAAGCGTTGGGGAGTTAGTTATTTGGCTTATTTTCGTGACAATCTATCCTTCAAGCTCTTGTACATACACATGCTTTTTTATAATATAGTAGCTATATACAATATCCCATGTAGACGAGACCGTGGCGGATAGTTACGGCTTCTGGTCTCGCGGCCCGGATCTGTACGTAGGGAGTGAATATGTATAGCTAGCCTACAAATATATAGATTGGCAAGGCTGTAAAGGAGCAACCAGCTGGATTTATATCTTCAGAAGTTCTATTTCCTCTTGGCTATAGCATTAATATATGAACCTAAAACCCATTGCGCAGAACCACGAAACTCTTCAACAAGATCCTACATATAATAGCTATATCCTTTCCTAATCCGGTAACATCACTTCGCACCGAGCTGGCTGTCACCTAAACTAACATACAATTTGTCAATATCAGCTTTACACATTTATCAATTTCATAATCTTCCTTCCTACACAAGACTAGTCGGTCTGGGAAGCTAGCGTTGGCCCCCTCCGCCGCCACTCTACTACCGCGTCTTGCTTCCGCGCCAGCGATCTACCTCCACCCTCCGCGTTCTCTCGACAACCTCAGATACAAAGGTACAGACCCACGACCTTCTGCCCACGACCGTTGCCCCCGTGGGCTTTTTTCACTCCATAGCGATGCCTCACTTTTACCTAGGTATATATATATATATACTTCCTCCCACCTGCCTCTTTTTTTCTCTCCATCTCTTCTACAACCCAGTTTTTGCCTGCGAGAACTAATCTAAAAAAAAAAAACCATACACAATTACACTGCGGACTTCTCAGAATTTTCACTTCAGCCACTGCTTCCTTCTGGTAGGTAATCTTCACATGCACGTCCTCTCATCGTCGCTAATGTCATCTAGTGTCGATCTTCATACCTTCCACAGACCATAGCGTGCACTACCTCGTGGTCTCCGACTCTGTACTACCCAGAGCTGAGATTTATTGCATCGTTAGCTCGATCTATATAATCTTGCCTCGTCTCCGTGCCGACCGGAGAGAAGTAACACTACCTAGTGGTCTCCGACTCTGTACTGCCCAGGGCTGAGATTGATTATATACAGTCGGCCCGATCTTTGCAATCTTGCTTCGTCTTCGTACCAACCAGAGAGAAGTAACACACCAACAAAAAACCAAAAAAAAACTACCGGGAATTTGCGACGATATCGTTACGAAGGATGTCTGCCCTAGCAACTCCTCAGATGTCTGTCATTGACACCCCCAACCCTGCCAGCACCTCCGGCACCAGCTATAACGTCGCTAGCAGCTTGCTGCCTGCCAAACAGCGCTGCCGGGAATCTCTGAAGCGATTCAAATTCTCCTCGAAGCGAAGCCTACACTCGCTCAGGCAACGCACCAAGACGTTCTCACAAACCTCCCACCCCAAGAACTCGTCAGAAATTCCAACGAAGCCAGTAGTCATTTTCGGCGGTATCGCTAGTGATTCTTCTACTGTGCCTGACTTCTCCGAGCTCGATGGCGTCGAACTCGGGGACCTCAACGGCGGCTGCGGCTGCCTCGAGGGAGTTGGTGTTGCGGTAAAGTTCGTCGCTAGTGGCATCTGTTGCATCATTTGCGGCAGTCTTGCCTGCGTAAGCCTTGTACTTGGTACTGTTGCCTGCTGCATGTGCTGTCCACTGCGTGCAACGGTGCGGCTGGCAAGAGAAGACTGATGCACACACTCTGACCACCACAAAAAAAAGGGTAAGTGAGGTTCCCCATTCCTGATTTATCTCAAATGCTAACGGATATGTGCTCCAGTGGCTTGTTGGCAAACGCCGTGACCTCAAAGTATGAGTTGCGATTGATTTTGTCAACGTTGTTTGCTGTCACGTGGAGAGGTTTATGGTCATGTAAAGAGTCAATGGGGTTATGGGAAAGGGCAAAGATTTTTACAGGAAATTTCACGTTGGTTGGGTTTTCTGATGTTTGGCTCTGGTGAATGGGAATGGGAATGGGAATTAGGGTGTCTGTAGGCATGTTCATAATCGCAAGGCTGAGAAGAAAGCCTTTGCTGATGAATATATGTTCTGTACAGACTATATTTATCACACGTATCGGTACGTATTCTGTACCCGAGGGTTTGGGACACCCGATATTCTGTAAATAGTCTATGCAAGGCGGCAAACTACCGATACGAGGTTCGGGTGAAATCAGATTAGTTCGGGAGACATGATCTAATTTTTTCCGAAGCCTGAGATAGTTTACTTCCATGAAAATGCAGCACGAAAACGCAGTTGGATATTTTAGGAAGTCGGCGATTTGGTTGCCGACTTTAGGTGAGGCTATTCGCACATAAAGACTGCAATTCGCCCGCTTTTAAAATGGGGTCTAGAGATCTACATAGCCCCTTTAACTATATTAAAAAATTATTACTCTTAATTAAATATTATTCCAAGCCCAGTATATTCTGCCTTTGTGACAATATTGCCTTGCTTCATTGTGTGAATATGTCAAGTATGTGGGTGAATTATTCTCCTTGATAAAACCAGAGTGCTTTTTCTCTCTCTTATTATTCTTATTATTTTCCCGGACGTGAAATAAAATATAATGTGGAACAAAGACTTAAATTACTAACATTATCCGAATTACATAAAGATCATATATAGAACCCTATAACCGAGTCACAGTGGATATAGGACTGCATTTTAAGATCCGAAAACAGTCATAGAAGCTTCCTAGCCAACTACTCAAAATTTATATGCGATAAAATTTTAATATCTCTCTAGCTTAAGTTGTTAATACTAATAGCAGAATACATAAACAAACTAATCTCAAGTGATACAACATCTGTCCAACTACTAAAATCGGATTACTCATACTGTGAGTGAGGGCTTAGCCCCAATAACAATTAGGTAATTATATTGATCACATCCGGCGAACTAGTTGGCGGCACAACAGTGATGTGCACATATACTCGGCGAAAAACAAGTCGTTCGCTACTCTACCATTGAAACAACACGAAGCTAATCTCTCACTTCCCAAAAGCGGTTCTCGAAGGAGGTCTAATCTAGTCCATTTTGCCCGTGCCTACCTATATACTGAATTAAAAGAATCATGTGCGATAACAGGGCCTCTCACGGCAGCTATTTTTATGTTGCCTAATGGTATCTTGTTTCAAATATGACGTGTAGCCCATTCGACGGCATAGCTATTGGCTTCCACATATCTACCTAGGCTAGACTCACTTAGTCGCAACAGAAGTTGCACCAAGATTCCCAATAAGTCTTTGCCTAAGGTATCTATTTTAGGGGCTAGTAATTCTAAAGATGTCACGTTGCAATTTAACGTGGGTAAATACGCCCCTTCAGCTACAATGTACTATAATAGTCAAGAAGAGTCACAGCCCGTGTCTTACAAGCACCAGAGTGTTCCATACACCTTCGCAGTCAAAATGACCTGAAAGAAACAAATCCAATAATTCCGCATAACTACAGCGAAGATAGTAGCAGATCTTCCATGACAGCAAGTAGTTAAGCACAGCCAAGATGCCAACATCCGACTCTACGCCGGGGATCAAAGCAAAGTATGCCAACCCACATCCTAGACCAAGATATTTCATTTTCTATATAGCACAAATCTAATATCAACCATAAAAAGCAAATCAGAGCAGCCAAGAAAGAAGAAACGGTGTATTGGGGTATCAGGCCAGATAACAAGTCTACATGTAAACACTAAACCATAAGACCAGACGCCAGGCTTTAAAAGTAGGAAGAGTGACCGCGACCAATCATCATCTCGCCAACTGTCCATCCCACGACGACAGTCCATATTCCACAACATCATCCAAGACCAAACTGCGCCTCCTGTTCAACCGGCAGAGGGTGGTCGGTATTCAAGGCCGGGTCCCCACCCTCGTCACCATCGACGGCGCTCAGGCTGGCGATGCTGCCGACATCGGTGTCCGTGCGCACCGCACTAGGTGTGGGACTCGGGACGGCGGAGGCGCTAGTTTCCGTAACGAGGGCCGGCGCAGAGGTCGACTTCTGCGCGCGATACTGCGCAGCGTGTTCCTCGCGCTCTTTCATAAGCTGCTTTTCAGCCTTGATCGCCTTGTTTCTCCTATCCTCTACTTCCTCCCTCCTCACCACTCTCCTCAGGCCCTCCGATGCTTGGATCAAGCCATCTATGCTAATTGCGTGATTCGTCATCTGGTGGTTGATGTAGGTGTAGATCGCGGCGGGTGTGTCGCATTGGAGTAGCTGCTGTTCGTTGAGTTTTAGGAGCGCCAGGGCAACCTGGAAGAGGAATGTGGACCCATCGCTGATGCAGAGCACGACGTCCCAGACGCGGAAGAGGGCCTCGGCTGATAGACAATCCGTGAAAACACTCAAGAACCATTGGAATGTTAATGCTTCGAGCTCAATGCTAAGGTTTTCTAGGTGCTGGGAGAGTTTTGGGAGTACTGCTGTGACATATTGTCGCAAGACGTTCTGGTCCGCCCGAGATGCCATCAAGCTATGGTCGTAGTATCCGCGAGGTAGGATGAGCTCGATAATGGAAACCAGAACCCAGAAGGTGTCCTCCGTGGATGGCATGATAAGTAACAAGTTAGCTGTGATGAGATTCATGCCCTGGCAGTATCCAACTTCAGGGTTGCGCCGAGCATAAGCTTTCAGAACTTCGCTAAGTTTGGCGACCCCCGGGCCTCGACGGAAGAAAATATTGTCTGTTAGAGTCCTGTGGACATCCATATCGATCTGCGAAATGACCACCGGGTCATCCCGTTTGCTAGATCTCGAAACGAGACCTTCATAATACCCTGGAATGCGTATCGGCAGAGCACCAGAACACTCGGCCCATACCTTGGGGCGATTCGCAACCGGAATGCCGCCAAGCACAAGAGATCGGAACTCAATCCACTTAGCTCGGCCGACCTTGCCTTTGACGCCTAGATCAGCAATACCGATCGTTTCCCCGTCTGTAAGCTTCGCTTCGGGAATCATGACCGGGGCCTTTTGAAAGCGCGCCTCTGCGGCTGCGGCTGCGGCGGCAGCTGCTGCCTCCCCTTCCCTTCTCCGCTCTGCTCTAACTTTACGTAGAAATTCGTTCCACCGGACTGATTTCTCTCTTTGCAACGCATCGTGAACATCACTCAGCTGCTTCAATAGTAGCTTGACCGGTTCAACATCCTCGTAGACCAGTGTCCCCGATGCCTCCTCGTTTGACTTGGATGTTGGATCACTATTCAAGGGCGCCGTAGTGCTGGCAGGTGGTACAAAACCACGATCATTGGTCGTGATCAACCCCGGTGACTTTGGCGGTTCGTTGCCTTCGAGTACCTCCATGCTGGACGTAGCAACAGGGGTATGTGAAAGGAGCTCAGTCTGAACGGTTGCAATCTTGAGGTAGTCCTGCCATCGCTTTGGACGACCTTGCTCCACTACGTCTTCAGCCGAGTTCGGTGTACCCGGGCGACCATCGCTCGCACTTTCGCGAGTCGAGCTTGCGCTATCCTCAACTGAATTAGGCGAGATGCCAGATCTTCCACCCGTCAGCATCTCTGCCCGACCGCCATGTTTCATCCGGGCTGCCACCTGGGCTGCTTCCCGTTGTCTCATTTTCCGGCGCTGGTCATAAATGAAGCCAAACCTATCGGTGAGATACTCAGAATTATTGAAGTTGTTGTATATATGTGTTAAAGTGGGTGGTTGTCCCTCAGGAGAAAAGATGGTGTCCATCTCAACCGGGACGTAGTCATCGGGTCCTGCGTCCGTCACATTATCAGGAGAAGTCCCTAGGCCCTCTCTCCTTTCATAAGTTTGAGATCGCTGGGCCAGATTTGCGGAGGCGGGTGTAGCCCGGCGCATGGACATCAGCGCCTTGGGTCCAGATTGGGATGAGTTCGCACGAGCCGATGCGCTCGTCTTGGTGCTTGCGATTGAGGAGGTTCGCAGAGATCCGCTTTGTCTCACCGAATCCGAGCGTCCCCTTAGAGAGTCGGAATCAAGGCGGTTTGAAGCTTTACCAGCAACGAGCTGCAAAGCCATGCTCGCAAGTGAAGATGAAGGCTTCCTCGCCCCTTGCCCGGAGTAGATGCTCGAAGCCGGACTAGAGTTTTGAGTAGATCCAGCCCCCGGTGGAATAAAAAGGTCTTCTTGGATAGGTAGTCGCCGGTCTCCCATAACCGGCGCTCGTATGGCAGTCTTGGGTCCTTCGCCGTTGATGCTCGAAGGTCGGCTGGTCTTTCTACCCGTGCCAGTACCCCATAAATAATCCTTCCAGCCTCTTATGGTGCCCCTATTATTTCCCTTGGCAGTATTTGTTCCGCTAGCCCTGATAGTGGCCTCAGTCCCATCATCAATACCCAAGCCCGTGTAGGGGGAGGTGCGCGAAAGTGAATCACGCATCGCATCATTCATCATATTCGACAAGCCTTCGTCCTGACCCAACTTTGACTGATCCTGTACTTTCAGCTCCTGCTCTACGGAGCGCAGCTTTGTTTCTAGCTCGAGATTCGATAATCCGCACTCTAATATGATCTTTCTCAAGGCCCTCTCGCGCGCATCGGCCCTTCTCCTGAGGTTGGAAATCTGCAGGTCGCGTTGGGCTAGGTCTTCGGCTATCTGGCGCACGAGATTGACAGGGCCATTCTTGGCGAGAAGTCGTTCAATATGTTCATTCTCGGCAAGATGAAGGACGCCGGGTATCTTGCGTGCAGCAACTGGAGCGTCCTCGAACAGGGCACTGCGCGGGGTTTTAGTGGCGTCAGTGGTAGTCAGGCTGTCCACAATGGAGGCGGCATTGGGCTGGCCATTCGAGGCCCGTTCCACATCGCGACGCGTCGCACCAGCGTACGGGCTGGGGATCAGCGACGGGTCATGCTGGTATTGTTGGGGAGAGAAGGACGGGAATGAGGTCAGCGACTTGTCCGAGGCAGCGATGGAGGACGCAGAGCTCGACGGTTGCGACGTTCGCTTTCTTGTTCTCGACTTGGCACGGCTGGTGTGTCCCCTGCTGCTCCTGGAAACAGACGATAGCTGCGAGGTGCTCCTTTCGAGAGGTGCAGCTTGCTCGGACTCCATCGCGCATCACAGCTCAGCATCTCGGGTTTCGGCCTCGATTGTAGTGGGCTTGTGACTGGCCAGCTGCTTCCAAGGTGGGCAGCAGCGTTGCGAAGGAGAAAGGCGCGACGTGGACGTGGACGTGGGCGTGGGCATGGACGTGGCGGGAGACGTGGCAAGGGACGTGGAGACGGAAGAATGTCGAGGGAGGTAAGGGAGACTGACGCTATCGTTGCGCACAACAAGAAAAAAGAAACTTTGGAAGAGCCGAGAAGCTAGGTATTCTAGAAACCGATCTACAGCACACCAGAGGCTGCTTCACTCCACTGCACTGCACTGCTCTGCCCTGTACGCTGCTGCACTACACTGCTGGGCAGTCTAAGTAGGTAAGCAGAGATCTAAACACCACGTGCGTCCAGCAGGTATGATGATGTAGTCGATATGCAGGTGTCGGTTGCACAGCGCCCGAATTAGTATACCAAGGTACCAAGGTTCCAAGGGGAGACTGGGTCACGGACGGGGGACCCATCGTTCACGAACCGTTAAGCCGAAAACCCCGCCTTTCAAGCCATGACCCCCGTCCTTTTAAACATTGTGTCAGCTATCCTAGAATAAGTACCTACATATCTTAGGTTAGGTACTTTCTAGGTATACAGCGCCCCGCACCATAACCCTGAGCAGCAGACCGCGCGTTTAGCATCTGTCTGAGGTCGCGTATAGACGAGGTACCTAGGTCAGCTTAGTACGGAGGTCGCTTTCATATATTATGCTACACCGCCTTTACCCTTGACCCCTGGCCACCTTGACCCCTGACCCCTGACCCCTACCCTGTAGGTTCCTCTTTTTCCCTCCCTTCCTTGTATTCATTCCCACCTTCCAGTCGTATTACCTCCTTTACATGGCGAATAATACGCTCAATCCAGCTCTGGATCTGCGATTGAGGCAGTATTTTCCAATCGTATAGCCATGCCCTTTCGCCTTTAGCCCTTGATTTTGGAGCTCCTTGTTTCGTAGTGGTTCTTTTCAAATAGAACCAAGCCGGCTCGATCATATTAAGGTCTGGCGAATTCCCAGGCCATAATAAACGTTGTACGTCGTACAAGCTGTAGACCTCTTTTTGGGCTGCGTGGTGGTGTGACGGAGCCTTATCCTCTTGAACCAGAAAATCTGGGCCGAGGCTTTTAGCGAATGGGATCATTTTAGGTATTAAAACCTCTTTTTGATACCGCCACTAGTCCACTCCGTTGCCTGCTTTTCGTACGAGCTTGCCGTTTTTTTCGTTCCATTTCCATTTTGGCTTTGGCCCAGGTTTGCCGCGTAGACCTAGCCTCTGCATTGGAGTATTTAGCTCCCATTCTGCTCGCATAATGGGCTCCAGCTCTTCATTTAATTCGGCGAGTTCTTTATCGGCTTGTTTACGCGCTGCGGCTGTCTCTGGTTTCCAAATATGGCAAGGGCCTTTGTGGTCGTACGTAAAGCAGCCCCAAAACATAAACTCTGAATATCCTTTCCACCGCTCACGGATTGTGGACTTTAAAAACCGCTCCTCTGGAGTCCTCCAGACCCTGTAGCCTCCGCGGCGGTGACCTAGTACGACGGAGGTTTCGTCCGACCAAACGACCTTTTTCCAGTCGTCAAGGGTCCAGTGTTCGTGGGCTTTACACCATGCCAGCCGTTCGGCTTTCATGGTCTGTGTAAGCCCTGGTTTGCGGGTTGGCTTCGTTTTCTTCATGCCAGCGCTGCGGAGAACTCGCCATACAGTTGTGGCAGAGACTTCGCCATGTAGCTCTGCGGCTATTGTGGCACAGGTCTTTTCGCGGCCATAGCGGTCGTATCGCACTTTTGCGACGATTTCGTCTTTAACGGCAGTTTGTTTGGATGGCCGCCCTGGACGGGAGCCATCGGCCACATGGAAATCTTTAATAAGGGGGTGGTTTAAATCCAAACCGCGTTCAACAGCCCGATCAACCAGGCGGTTGATCGTACTAACGCTAATACCCGTAATCCGTTTGATTTCGTCATTTGAATGGCCAGCGATTTTGAGGGCTAGGGCTTGCGTGCGCGTGGCTATGTCGTACGAAGGCATAATAAATTAAATGAATAAAAAGAAGTTGGGTTGAAGTGACTGGTATGGATAGATTAAAGCCAGTATTATAGACCGTTGGGCTGCAATTGGGTACAAATCAGGGATTAATTCTGCCGGCAGTATTCAGGGGTAAAAGCGGTGTAGCATAATATATGAAACCGACCTCCGTATACATAATAAGATCGCAGGAATACAGGCCCCTTAACACCTGTCCCATATCCTTACGGAGCACACAAAATCAATATCAATACCACCACTGAACTCTTTAAACCACCTAGGTAGAGAGGTAACTCTTAGAATTAATGTGCTTTTCTTTTAACTTTTTAGCTAATCGAAGAGTTGTCTTCTGCACAGATGGCTAGGAGGTCTAGTAGTATCACAAGGATGTCTTGAGACATATCTTAAGACGCATACCTTCAAGTATAGTAATAAGATGCATTAGACAATGGACAAATAATTATCCAGTTAGCTAAACAACTAAGCAGACAATTAGATACAATATATATGGTAAGGCTACAAAGAAACTAAAGAACTGAGGGTAGCTAAACATATTTATTTAATATAGACAAAAGTTGGTACACAACTATATTAAGAGCTGACTGATATTAGAGCATATGCTAGTTCGACTGCTGTACAGGTAAAATGAACCCAAAGATTTGCAATCAAATATGACCATGTTCGAGTTGTAAGTCGCATTGTTGCTAATTTCCCGGCTGGAATGCAGTCTAGACAGCCTACTGAGCCCGTGTAGTTAGTTGGTAGGTCTATAACGCATCTAAGACTGCTTTTTAACTAAAGTACCCTGCCTACATAATTTTAAGTAGTGAGCTACTGCCCATCTAGCTCGCATTAGTCTAAATCTTAATAATTTTAGGTATTACACTCACAGCTCCGAAACGAAAAAGGCAAAATTTTGGCAGGCAGTCAAACGGTCTGCGACCGACCACTTGTTACTAAGTTTAATTAATAATATTACAGGTGTCCAGTTCCCGCCTTCACAGCCCAGATCAGGCATTCCATCCCCCGACGCTCGCTTCAATACATCATGGCACGTACAGACAAGCAAATACTGACGAATTTCCGCCTGGGCCATACCAGTTCATCTAGATGTTACGTTTGTGCTGCAAAAATAGAAAGTGAATCGTGTGCCCCGCAGAGAACTCGTTCGTATGTCGTCGATGGTGCTCTGCTCCCTTTCCATTGGAAAACAAAGAAAAACATTTGCCTGGCCGACCGAATATGCTACATTACACAATAAAGGCGTGGAAACCCCAGATTACATACATCAGTTGTCTCGATTAATCAAAACAAGAACAGGTTAATAAAAGACATGCTTCACTAAGAGTGATAGTGGTTTGCTTAAAAAACACACACGAAAAAAAACCAGCAGAAGGTATTGTTTGGGTTAAGGAAATGGTATCGTTGACATGTTAGGATGTAAATCCGAGGTACGAGGACCAAGGGAAAAGTAAACAGATGCGTGTCGAGTGCGATCGAGTGCGAAAGGTAGAATGCGCGGATGTAGTCCACAGAGTCCCATTAAAAGGGAAGGAAATAGAATAAAAAAGAGTCGTTGGTCTATGCCATCAGAAAAATGCTCAAGCCGATTTTTGTACTCTCGCAATGCAACGAAAGGGGGTATCGTAATCACAAGTCGTATCAATGCGTCGTCGTTTGCCTTTCAACATGTTACGCGTCCTATGTCGTCGGGCTCGAATTTTGATGGGAAATCAACGTTTCGCGTTCGATCGTCAGGCGTTTTCGTTAACGAAGAAAATGGTTGGTTGGTTTCGTCTATATGTATACTCCAGCAGCCCGTCGTCTCCCTAGATAATGTTTGCAATGCTGATTCTCTCGGTACTTCGGCTGCTCGAGCCAGCGCCGGGCGCCGGGCTATTCTTGGAACTATCAGGACCCTGCGCGCTACTCCGAGGGATGCTTGCCCCTTGATCCATAACAATCGGTGGTAGCGTCGGTGCCCCGAGTGGTGCTGTCGCTAACCCGTAGTTTGGAATCGTGCTTGGAGCCGTTGCTGGCCCTAGACCTCGAACGAGCTCGAGCAGATTATCCCAGCCTCCCCAGTCTTGCCGCTCCTCGATAGTCAAGCCAGTGCGCTTTTCGACTGCGGCGATCCCTCTAGCCGTAGCGGGAGGTGGTACTGGGGGGTCTCTCTCGGCCCCTACCCAGATCCACGCGGTCTCGGCATTCGCTTGCATATCTGCGCTGACATAAAGTAACAGTTCTTCGTCTCTTAACAAAGAGTCCTGGACAGCTCTAGCATCTACCGGGGCGTGTTGAGGGGGGTACCCGGGGATCGCCGGGCGAGGCAGGCGGTCCACGGCTTCGTGCTGCTTCGATCGCAAGGTGCGGGCAAAGAACGACAGGTAGCGTCCGCATGCCACTGCGATGTCCCTCTTTTCGTGTACGGATTTGAGGACTCTAAGGCAGGTTATCGCCTGCTCCTTATAGCCGGTTAAAAGCAGAAACAGCGTTGAACGGAAAACATGGGTGACGAGAAGAGTAGTTGCTGAATCCGCCAGAGTTGCGCTAGAACGCTCCATTAAGCGAGCCGTCTCAAATGACGTAGACGTGCACTGTTCGATGGCTTCGATTCGAGCTTCCGTAGGACATGATGGTGTTAGGTTGTGTCGATGCAGGTGGAGTCGTGCGCTTAGAAGATGGGCAAGAGGCATAACGACATGGGGAGCAATGGTGTCCGAATTATTCGGATCTAAAACAGGTGGAAAGAGGCTTTGGCACGAAGTAAAGTGGTTGTCAAAGGTTGCTAGTCGAGGTCGCTCAATCATGGAAGTAGAGAATGCTTTCCTCAACGCAGTAAACGACCGGACAACGTTGATAATCGCATGCATGAACTGCGTAAGGGGCGTCGCATTGTGCGGCAGTATCGGTCCTTCGGATTCCAGTAGGTGGTCGTCGCAAGGCTCGGGCAACGCCACGTCGCAATCGGCGTCGTCGATCATAAAGGGGCGGCCGATTTCCAACGACAAAGTTCGGTCGAATATATAAACCGCCCACCACACCCTGCGACGCATATCTGCCTCCACCCTCGAACGCATTCCGACTTCTAAGTGAAGCTCCAAGTCCTGGGCGCATCGGATCGCCTTCCCAAGCCATTTCCACGCGGCGGATTTCAAGTTCATCTCGTAGAGGGCCACTGCTAACAGAAATAAACCCCGTACATCATCCAACACATAGTCGTTAGCCCATGGATCCATAAGGTTCCGTGAAGCGTCCATGAATTCGCCCGCTTGTGTCGTTCGATCGCGAACTGGGTCAGCGCTGAACAAACATCCTACTGCGAGAACAGCGAAGAACATCGCAAGCCAGGGCGAGGGGACCTGGCGCAGATCGTTGCTTTGGTACAGTCTGTCCACGTCATGCTGGAAGGATGGCCAATGGAGTATTGGCGTCATGACGTGAACAGCCCCGTAGTACGCATGAAGGAGCTTGTCCGTAATCAGCTTGGTTGGCAATGGCGGTCGGGCCTGGTCGAAGATCGCGGACTCTGGCGGCCATGGGCGATACGGCGCTGGCGCCTTCAGGAGGCCCTTGGACACATTGCGAAATGGTACCCTCGCTCGCGCATAATCGTGTATCGCAGATGTTCGTTTCCTCTTCCGTGGTTCCGAATTCAGATCAGGTAGACGAAGCGCAGCGTGCTCTGCGGCTTCAGCATCAACATCCATGTGCTCTACACCCGTCCGCTCAGCCAAACTGCGTCTGAGACTGCTGTTCTCCCTCCGTACCCGCTCCATCTGCTTCTCTAGATCCTGAACTTGCTTGATTGATGACATTCGGCGGTTCGTCTCCTTGGTGAACTGGCACTTAACATTGCGGCTGGAGCACTCAGAACAACTAGTCGTCTCCGTAGCATCACACTTGACCTTCCTTTCCCGGCAAGCATCGCAGCTGAACCGGCACATCACGTAGTTAGTAGATGCGCAAGCCAGAGGCCAGAAGGCAGTGATGCAACTCGAAGCGAGATTACGATGGAGGAAACAGCACGTGTGGGTACAACACATACCTTGGATCTTTTCGGCGTTGTCGATACGCTCGCTTCTGCGCCTGCACGTTCGCCGATAACTGCGCGCTCGAGAGCCCTGGCGTGCTCACTACTGATTCGCCCGAGGCCAGGGACTCTCGTCCCATAATCGAAGTTGCTGTCACTGGCGTGAACGGCTGGAACGAGGATGGATTAACCGATGGGAGGGGCGGAATCCCTATCGGTTGGGGCGTGTGCGTGGGGTTTGACCTGACGTTTGGCCCCATTAGACTATTGAGGTAATGAATTTGAGGACGAGGTGAAGTTGCAGAGGAAACTGAAGAAGAGTCGTACGATCGTGTCGGAGAGCGAGGGTATAAGTTGTGAGACGAAGCCGCCATCGTCGAGTTTTTGACGTCCCAACCCTCGGTAGGCTGATGTGGCTCTACCTCCAATGACTTCCCAGCGAAGTGAAAGGCCGAGGGTCCCGGGAGAGCTAGAGCAAGCATGCAGGCTACTAAGACCGGTGTTTTGGTGAAAGCAGTCGAAAAGAAAAGGTCGTGTAGGCTTGGTGGCCTGTATTCAAACTAGCAACGCTGGGCCACGCATGAATGGAGAAGATCTGCCACGAGGGGTCGAGGCTACCTCGCACCAGATGCCACAGAAGCCAAGTCGATTTTCGGGCAAATACTCCTCGGTACTCGTTCCAAGCAGTCTCGATGTTCAGCGCTGTGCGACTACAATACCGCTGAACCTAGTCTCTTCTCGTCCGCGCCGAGGTCGTTTCAACAAACCCTAGTGAAGATGTCCCCGAAACGCTCTTGATATGCCGATGCTTTTCTGTATTAATAAAAATCGTAACCACGAGATTTAGTTAGGTCGATGAGTTTTGAGTGTTTAGTATCTACGTTGATAACCCTCCGAGGATTAGAGGCATGTTCCGAGTAATATCGTGAGTAAAATACGGTTACCGAAAGAGGAAGGGCGGCAGCGGACAGAGTCTTGAAGTCACGCAGGGTGATGAGAAATGGGCCATTCACGTGTAGGTGCGTCGTGTCTAGCCGCAGGTGACCGAGTCGGTGATGGGGAGAAAGCAGCGAACATGGAAAAGACTATAATTTGAGGGAGGAGAGTGGGTGACGTGACCTATGAAGTCGAGCAGGTCCACAAACAGGTGTTAGATGGAGCCGATAGAGAGAGGTACCTAACATCGAGCTAAGTTAGCATTGCCCTTGTCGGAGCACCGTAGACCAGAGCAGAAATCGGAAATATAATAATCTGGAGGGGTGAATCCTTCAACTCTGACGCTTGTCGACCAATCCCTGCAACTGGACACAAAAGACAGCATGGGCACTGAGCAGTGAGCAGGGCTGGGACTGAAGTTCCTTGATACCAAGCCGCTAACCAACGTGTTTCGAGCGAAGGTGGGCCTGCCCGGCCCTGACCTCGAACTGATCCCTGAACCCATGGCCATGGTGGCTACTGGCTACACGGCCCAAGCAAGGCAAGCAAGCCGTCCGTGATGGCGGATCGGGGGGGTGGTGGTTGCTTCTGCTTGCTGGGCCTGCGCGAGCGCAAGCGGCGTACCATTCACCAGGGAGGGCAACCGGTGCGGTCGGTCACTACACTAGCAGCCAGCCAGCCAGCTAGGGTCCCCACTGGCTTCATCATCTGTCTCCGTTCGTGGGAACTGTATCCAGCGTAGTGTACGATAGGGGGTATGAAGGACTATGCTGGACCCAGACTAGTACCTCTCTATACTTACGTGGAAGAGAGAAGTTCCGTACTTTTCGGCCGTGGTCTCGGCCACCAGCCCACGTCTACGGTACTTGTCGAGATGCTATGCTATATTAAACATGAGGTCTGTTGCAGACGCTTGATCTACTATACGGCCTGCACTGTCCGGCACCACCACTCCCTATCCCGTCTTGGAGGAGAACTGGGTCCGCGATGAAGCAAGCTTCATCAAGGGGTGTCTGCCCCGGAAACCAGAATCGAGACTGCGGACACGGTTACAGTATGGTGCAATTGACTCCGCTGGTGGAAAGTGTGGTTGAGCAGATGCTGGGCATGTATGTATGTAACAGCGAGAGACCTTGGGATACGTTCTTGACAATGTGACCTCCGCATTGGGGAGCTGTCGCGTCTGCGCATACACTAGCGCAATAACATGCGGGAAGAGGCTTTTTCTCCTCGGCTGTGCCATTGGCGCGCGAACCCCTTTCGGAGAATGATGCGCATTCGTGGGTCATGTTTGGCGCATTGAGTTATTCTCCAGCGTAACGTCTTGTGACTAGGGCCCTATAGGGTCTTGTTTACACACTTGCCGGGTGTGTAAGGCATTCATTCTACTCAGTATACTATGTATACGACTCCAGGTGATGGCCCGGCCTCGCTAGGTTCATGATCGGAGGCTTCCCCACTACCTGCCAACGGTAGCCGCAACGGCTTCTTGTCACCGACTAGCAGCCGAATGGCAAGTGGACGAACGAGGGCCCCGACGCATGGCGCAAGCCCAAGTGGCATAGCCTCTATTGTGGCAAAGGAGAACGACGTGACATGCCGGGGTTGCTTGTTCGGCCGCTTCAGGTTCGCAGACGTTTGTGCCGGAATGGGACGCTTGAAACGTACCAGGACCCAGAGTGCTATGGATAGATGGCCAACGTTGCTCGTGTGCAACATCACGGCTCCTGAATATAGTATCAAGGGTTTTGATCAACAATTCTCCGACTGATCAACTGCTACTTAACAGGAGTGTTTTTATCTATCTCCTACTGTACCGAGGTGTGATAAACAAGCTGAAAAAGACAGTTCCTTGTGTTTTCCATTCTTTTTTCTATTGCGGTAACAGCTGAATGTGCTAAACTTGGTGGCGTTGCCTGATGGCGGCAGTCCGTGACAACCCCAAAGAACCTGTCGCAACAATGTTTCTTAGTGTCGTCCACCCCTCACGGGACCTGCTGGCTCCCTGTCATTAATACCTGGGGGAGGGTGGCGGGAGCTAAAGCAGTAGGTATGTATAGTGCCGAGATGTATAACAACTATATTTATCGTCCGAAAAATAATCGATGCTGTATGAGAAGCATACCGCAGTTACTGTATGTCCCCAAGCTTTCAAAGCCAAATAATCAGAACAGCCTTGTCAGCAGGATGCAACCCATAACTTCCTGATCTACGATGGTCTAAACGGGTAAGTTGAGATTAGAAGATTCGAAAGCGGCTATCTAATTACCCTGCAAGGTGCCGCAATCGTCTACACGTACAGTAGCTCGTGGCCCACAACCCACACAGCGGATTGATCCTGGCCATGGCAGTGCAGGGGGGACATTCCGTTGCGGTTATCTAACCCTATTGCAGGATACCGAGACTAGGTTGGGTAGTTGATATATGTATGTGCGCGGTATTATATACCAAGAACAATGAGAAGGGGTTGTTAGTAGCAAGCAGTTGCAAGTTTGAGATGAATATTTATAGTATACAACAGTAGATAAACATGCATGCAGTTTCTGGAACCAGATGAAAATTTCCGAGGGCTGTCAGATGGCCCGCTATACATACCCTAAAGTGTAAATTAGCCGCAATACCAGCTGGGTTTTGTGGTCGTTGGTGCTTAGGTTCGCTATATTAGAGCAGGTAAAACAATGACAAGTGCTTATCAAGTCATCTGTAGGCCTCGTCTGCACAGTGGGCGGGTACAACAGGAGTGATGGACCCGGGGGATTGGAGCTATAAGAACTGTGCTGGTACCGCCGGATCGAGTATGCAATGCGATATTGTCTTATTGACCAGGGTCATGATACTTACTAAGTCAGTGAGTGCATGGATGGTGTCCCCAATCGTCACGCAACGCCCCGGTAGGGAAACATGCCTCTTCGCCGAATACTACTCAAGATAGGTACCTGGATTCTTTTTCTTGTTTTCTAAATATATTACGCATGCTTTGTCATTCTGTGGCTTTAAAAGCGTTTGGTAGACGTAATAAATCAGTCACCAGGATAGGGTGTGGGGAGATATGATAAGCTTCCCTTGGATAATACGACGTGTTATCTAACCAAGGTGGGTTATTATGTCTTTGGTGCTTGTGAGACAAGGCTCTCGACAAGGCTACTCGAATGGCCAATGCTGCAAATTGCCGTAAGGCCGACTGGTAGCAACTGTCTCACGTGGTGTTGCAAACCACCCGACATGAAGAGTCAAGCATCTACAGTAAGGGTCAACCTAGCCGATGTCCGACTCGTATCTTCTAGTTGGATGCTGATCGTGTGGCAAACGCAGACACTCGATAATAGTTGTATGCAATCCGTAAATTGGCCAAAGTTGCCGCGAGTCAGGACCACATCATCAATATCGCATTGTTTTAAGACAGCACTAGCTGAAGAATTGGGTTAGGTAATATGCGTGCGGTGTACTAGTAAGTCGGAGTGTACCTTGATATGGGCTAATACCTGCCACGCAACATTGACGGTGCATGGGTTGTTGCTAATGTCCACAAGTCACTGTTGGACAATCGGCAGTGAGCCGGGGATGCCTTAGATAGATTAGCACACTGCACTACAGTATTGTACTTTTGAACCCAATGGGTTCAGGATCTCCAGGGGGATGGAGGTTTGTCTGGCGTTTTCGGGTGGCGGCGCGGCGCTGTTCTCCCTTGCCGTAGTGTAGAGTCTAGGTGTGTTCAATCTACCGACGTCCGGAGCCCTGGTCATGATGGTAGCGTAGTATACATAGAGTAGGACTCCGGGCTGTTGGACCGCGGCTTGCAATGCGGTAGCTGTACTATGAATTGGTTTCGGCCCCTCATACCTGGATCAACCAGACTCCAAAACGCACGTGTGTATAATTAGCATTCATGCTGTTACATGGCATGATGTTTTACTCTCCAGGCCAGTAAGACAGACTACGGTAGACGAGAGAGGACCGCTCATCCCAGCAGACATATCTGTATCCAGCTCCCTCACGCAGGTAACTCTGTGGTCTCGGTCTGTCCAGCTACTTACAGCACCCAGGTATACCACAAGCCAACAACTGTATGCAGCGTACAAATTGGCTATTGCCCATTGGTACAGCTACCTACGTGCCCATCGGTCGCCAAGAGACTAATAATAATAAGACGTCTAGCAGCAGGCCACTTCAAGGCCAAGTGGACTCATCCTTGCACGATTCCCTAGCCGGTTGTTTCATCGTTGCGCCGCACCACGCCTCTGGTTTCGCTGGGCTTATTAGAGACAGGCTAATATCCTACATCGGGATAGAACTGCTGCAGATTCTCTCACAATTACTAATTTACCCCAGATGGCCAACGTCGCCGGTCAAACAACCCTTACACGTAATTCAAACAGGATACTGAAATTATTTTGCGGGTCTAGATGGTGCACGAGGGCATCTGACGGGCGGCATTTCAGTATAGTCTAGCTGAAAGTAAACTGGGAGGCGCTTAGGGTGATAGGGATAGACATGAGGGGACTTGGTGCTGCAGTAGGTACATAGTATCAGTGTCGGTACCCAGGTTAGATGTTTCGCTACCATATTCTGTGAGAGGCAGGCCACGTTGCAGCCCTTGAAAATAATGTATGGTACCGGAAGCTTCCCGACGAGTAGCTATACATGGTAATAGTATAGTAGTGTACACTAATCTATAGACTCTGCATCGTGTTATTGGTGGCTGACAGTACCCAAGTGAGATCGACTCTGTTTCTTTCCAGAACTCTTCTCTCTCTCGCGCGATTGGCTCGGTAGCCGTCCAGGCGTGCTCTATGTCATCTTTGTCCGTGTTCGGTACTGTACAAGTGGTGTTTTTGCTCTTCCACAGCCCATCTACAGTAGAGTACAGTACAAGTTGTTATACTAGTGAATGCTCTGGGGATAGTGGCCACGATGGTCGATCGCAGAACTCCCTTTCTGTAGTAGTCAAACGGCTCAATGCCCGCATTCAGTAGGAAATCTGTTAAGACTAAACACCCAAACGCAGGGAAGATTCTCAAAATGTCAAATACCACTACGCTACTATGCCTTCTATACCTATTAGGTACTATGAAATGCTGCATGGAGGCAAATCTGAGTGTGCGATCGGCGGAAACTAGCATTAGCAGCGAATCTCGACCGGGCAGCAACCGAATTCCCCTGTGCCTCGCGTCCAAAAAGGCTTATTAAGGGACACTAGCTGCTCCTTCGTGCATTTGATCACCTGAACTAGTTTGTCACCCGTTTGAGGGTTCAAGGTACTGCCAGATTACCGTAAGGCTGCCCAGACTCGCCAGACTTTCGGCATCCTCCGGGCTAGCCGAGCCCCAACAAGTTCCTGAGTCTCGAACTCTCCGCACAGCCAGACTAGGTTAGGACCGTTCGCGAAGATGCCGGACGGACAACCCTACCGAGATCCACAGCAAGATTCGCCTACCGCAACCCGTTGATGAAGAAATAGTCACGTTCTAGAAGAAAAAGAAAGTAAGAAAAAGTAAAAGGGGCGCGATTCATGTACATTAAACCATTAGCAATGAGCTCAGCTTTAATTACTAGTAATAAACATGATATATGCTCAAACCCGAGACTAATATACAGTAGAAGTATTTAGGAAGTTGTAAATTGTCCCCATGTTCAGTATCCCCTGCGCGTAAAAAGATATCCCGCACTACACAGGTGCGTGTTATTGAAGGCTTGTCGCATCAAAGACGCACCTTTCCACACGCATACCGTTAGCAAGGGTTCTCCCACATTCCGGATAGTCACAGCGGATCTACAGAGATGGAGAGGCCTTCGCCAAATGGTCACTCACCGAAGAGGAGGAGGGGGGAAGAAACGGTCATCGGTTTATTCGGCCACGGCCTCCCAATCGGAAATGAACCTACAACTATCAATACTAAGAATTACCACTACGTACGAACCCCCCGAGAGCATCTGCTTTTTAGGAAGCGAGTGGCCAAGTTGAAAGCCACGATACGGCAGCTTGCCGATTCTTCACCTTCCCGACGTGTGCATAGCGAGGATGCTATGTTAGTGTAGAGACCGACCATGCCATCGATACCCGCCGCAAGAGTAATAGTCTCCCTCAAACCCCTGAACCACCAGCCATCCTTCTAGTGTAGGTTTGGGGGCCTTCTTCAACCTGCAGGAGCCGGCATATCTTAGTATTACCTTCTCCCCCTCGCCGAATATGCGGAGCTACCTATGAAGTGACTCCCGAGGTCACCCATCACGTCGTTCGATGGCCCTTGTGACGCCGGTCTTGATGGCACCGCCATAACTGTTGCGCCATCATCCGTGTTCCGCCACGTTGCATAATGTTTGTAAGTTGCCAGGAAGAGAAGTCGAACCCCGGTGCTTGTATGCTCTATCGGTCCATGCTGTTTGGCCAATTGGTAGATGCGTGACAACGGCTGGTACGAAAATAGACTGAAGAGTGCGACGTGAACAACGAGCGCCAGGACTGTTTCAGATGCACAGGCCAGGTTTTCTCTACCGCAGACGGGGTGTCTTGAGGACTGCCAGTCGGGAGGCTGCAGCTTACCTACACATCTGCTCTCGAGCTGCAGGAGTCCATCTTACCGTCTTACAGTATAGTCCCATCAAGTGATATAAGGTTACATTGGGACGGTAGTTTATCTCGGGAACCATGAGTAAAGATGGTACGCGAGACTAGCCGCATCCCGCGAGACAAGGAACCTTGTGACCCAATAATCCAACTTGGCAGTTCTCTCCAAGCCGATCGTTGGGGATAGCCGGGCTCGTTTAATACCGATGGGAACTATACTATATACACCGAACACATCGGTCAGCCGTGTGTACCTGCACAATGTGCTTGTCAATGGCAAGATCCATGCGCCACAGGCATGTCATTGTTAGCGGCACCCGTACTTCCGGGGAAATGCTTCTTACGGTATCCCATAAGTGGTCAGCAGCAAAAGAACTTAAGAGGCGTTTCCAAAACCACACGCCCGGTGGCTTGGTATGCCACGCCACATGGAAATTGAGGATGAATAAGAAAGGTTAGTACGCAGTAAGCTCTTACATCTATTCGGACTCAGCAATCTTCTTCTCGGCCGTCAGCGCAGCATCTCAGCCTCCTCCAGCGTACGCGAAGCACAGTTCAATTTATCCCGGACCCCTAGATAAGGAGTCGGGTAACGTCCGGCACACAGCAGCCACAAACGACATGTTCCGTTTGCTCCTGAGGTCTATCCAGCGTCTTTAGCCTCTCGTCGCGGCGTAACATGACTGCTCGAAGTCGCAATCCTCCACCAATTGGCGGCGGACACAACCGAGGATTTGTGTTTGCTCTGTGCATCATGTGTCGACGTGGTACGTCGTACACGTGCATCGTCAAGGCCGTTCTCCCATGCGCGTCCAAGGTATGCGAGACAAGATAGATAACCTTCGGCCATAGGTGGTACAGCCATGTTTCTCATCTGTAGTGCGACGAACGGCCATGTATTACCAGGACGATGAATCTTGGTCCAACGACACTGCTTCTAAATAGGGAGGAGACCATCCGATTCGCAGTATCGCACCCCCTGCTGCGCTGGCCCTCCAGTCGCGTACCCGGGGAGCGTGGAGCGTGACCTGCTTGAGTAGCCGTTGTCTAAATTACCTACACTTACACGCAGCCGAGCCTTGGTGAGATGCCAGAGAGAGCCGCAGGTTCCAACCAGCCGTGCCTCCCTGCATGAATTGCAGCATCTCTGATCCAGGATCCAGGAACTTTTCCAAAGCGTCCGTCCCTTGCGGCGGCTAATGCGGCTAGGGTTGCAAGCACTCAGGGGTCCCAGCCGAATAGCGAATGCTGCCATCTCGTCAGCAGTAACATCAATACCTAAGTAACCTTATCTAGAAACACGGAACAGTGCATTCAGCCTCTCCAGGTATGTAAGGAGTCTCTGGACTAGGACAGCCGACGGACGAAGAAGGGCATTCGCCGGTCGGTCGCCTCCACGCATCCCGGCAGCACGTCAAACCTAGGACGCTGCACCACGCGCGCTTTTTTATTTTATTTTTGAACGACCGGGGCCGAGCTTCGGTTGGCTGGATGGCTGTCTATCTGTCTGTCTTGTGCTCTCGCGAGGGCTGCGAACTTGGTGCGCCGACCTTGTGCAAGGTCCGGGCGCACCTCGTTTTCGCGACAATGCACGTCACAAACCGCAAACCAAACAGGGTTGTTCTCTTCTCGTGCAGTGTCATCCCGTCAAATGGGCATGTTTCCTTGCACCTCGGGGCGGTCATCTGAGGCTCAAAATAGCAACGCAATCTTGCATCGCTTACTCCCGCCCCCTGGCAGCGCCTAGATAGTTAGTTAGTACCCAGGTTAGGTAGTGGAAGCTTGTGCGAAGATTCCTTGGAGTCTGTGACAGGGCTGCGAGACGGTGGCCTCGGGGTGGAGAGGGGTTTGTTACCTGACCTACCGGTACTTGCTTCTAGTATAGGTAGGTTAGTTACTGACTGGCAGACTGACCTCTTAGACACGCCGACCGGAGAAGACTGTCGCAAGACTGTCTGCACGCACATGCAGGCCTCGGGCGCCCTGTCTATCTACAGTATGTATCCCCTTGCAGCGTGCCGATGCACCATCCCCATCTTCCCCCAAGACATACAGCAGTACAGACTCATACAGACTGATATCGGAGTGAGCAGTCTCCAAGCCGAGCTTCCAAAAGAAAAAAACAGCCCATCTATCTGAGCCAAGCGTACAATACAGTATATCTCAGTACCTACAGTAGGTAAGCAAAAGACCATCTAGCTGCTGTTTAGCGAAACGATTTGCCTGCTGTGTCACTGAGCTACTGCAACGCGACGATGATGGGCTGCTACTGCTGCTGCTGCTGCTGCTGCTGCTGCTGCTGCTGATCGCTGCTGCCCCCCTCGCCACCGATGTTTGCTAACCCTACAGTAAGTACGGAGTAACTCAGGTTACTATTGATCTCCCGTAGGTAACCGAACAGTACCGAACCGCAGCGTACCGTACCGTTAGCCCTGTTTTGTGTTGGCCTGAAACAGCGCGCATCATGTTATTTTTATCTCGTTTCCCAATCAATCAATCAATCAATCACTCAATGCCTGGCCGCAGCTTCGCTCCCTCCCCTCCCCTCTCTCATTCCCATCGGAACGGAGCCGAGTGATAACGTTAGATCCTGTCTGGAGAACCATCCGATTCGCTGCGACATGGCAGTTTGCCTCCGGCTAATACCATACATGGTACTGTACCGTAGAGCTCCTCTCGTCTGTTTCTTTTTTTGGGTCTTCTCCTTTCGTGATCGACGTTTCTTCGTCCTTCTTTTTGACACAGACATGTGCGCGCCGCGTCTGATGACTTGCAGTATGGAACGATTCCTACCGCATCTAGAATTATGGTCCAATCTTGCGATCGCCCGTGGTCGTGTTGACTTCACGTCGAAGCGAATTCCCACCGCAGCAGCAGCAGCAGCAGCAGTAGGAGCAGGGTCGCGACAGCGAGCGAGCGCACGCGCGCGTTATCGGTTAGTCGTCCGTGGCGGTTGAGTTAATGTGAAGTGGAATCATGAAGCGAGAATGCCCGAATTGCAAAACGATGGCGGTCGGAGGTGGCTCCTGATCGTAGACCTTCGCCTATAAGCGGACGAACGAATGTGCACGCTTAGCAGTTCCCCCCGTAAGGAAACATCTGTCAGGGCCGACTTCGCCCCATTCACATGCATCTAGATTTTATCGATCTGTTGACTCCGGAACACCAGTTGCCGTCCGCCGCAGCTCAACTCGGGATTATGCTCACCGCATTGTGGGATGCGGTCGCTATCCCGGTTAAGGCGCTGCTGCATACGAACTGCGAGAACCTGGGTCATGTCCTTTCGCCTAACTGCATCGCATGAGCACAACCATGCCCAGAGGCCTCTTTCGGCAGGGTCACGGCACAGGATTCAACGCCGCGCAGGCGAATGCCGGGGCTGAACTTCGTCATTGGCTCACATCTTACTGTTATTTGCCTCGCAGTATACAGTACATGCCCCTATTCAGTCGCTCGCGCCGACACAGAAGGCAGCATGTCCATCCATCTATACTAGGAGTTGGTAGAGGTTAGTCCAGCAACTTACTATTACCCATAGAAGGGGAATTTGCCTAGTGTTGTGAAAGTAGTGAGCCTTCAGATGAAGGATTGATGCTAGCGAGGATCGCCATCCGACATCATTCGAGCGACGCGTATGCTCAGTACGCAGCGCATAAATCACACTGTTCATGCCGCTGTAGGAAGGTATGAGCATCTTTCATGTCTCGGGATCGCTCGATATAATCGACAGGGAATGAGAAGAGATTACAAAATAGGCACAATAGGATTATATGCACGCTCAAGGAAGAACGAGGTGAACCAGAAGTAGTGAACACAAAGGCCTCAGTGACAAATAAACTATTTTATACCTTAATTAATGCTCTATACCTATATATTATCCCGTAGAGACCCTCGTATTCTTACGGCGGTAATCCTCATAGCACATTTAATATTGTATATAGAGAGTTGATGTTGAACGCCTTCCTCACTACCACGATTTACTCTTCAAGGAGCTAGTACCAGAGAGCGTGGCCGAAAGCAATGGCACCACCCTTGACGTTGATACTCCCTATTAAGAGATCAAGGCCGCTGGCACACCAGATATTGAGAGCTAAAGCCTCGTTAATTTCGAAGATATCGATATCGTCTCCAAGTTGGCCAACCGGTGACCTTATCAGCGATCGAAACTGAGGGAGCACATCCCTTGTAGTTGAGATACCGCCGAACTCCATATCACAATTCTTTCAGTGGTGCCCTTTCGAACAGTCAAACTTGAAGATACTCGTGAACAGGAGGTGTGATGATCCTAGCACGATCCAGAAGAGACGAGCACGAGCGGGTAGAAAGCACAGCAACACCGACTCCAATTTTCCAAGTATATGGAGATGATCTAAAAACCATAGCAGGATACCTCGCCGAACGCTCCCAAGGTCTAGGAAACCACCAAAAGTACCCGCCCTATAGTCTACGCGCAGTCGTCAAACCAACAAACGTACAAGCCCCCGACCTAGTGACATATATATCCCCCGCTTCATTCCGCTCAGCAGATGGCATGCGTCTTCCCATGTATACCCTGAATGGAATGCCTCTCCTTCTACAAGGCCATTAGCTTGAGCCCGAACACCTTTCTTTGAGGAGAGAAATGGAAAGTAGAAGGAAAGAGAACGCCAGAGGGAAGAACTTACTCTGTACCTGGGATGGTTGTGTTTCGCCTCGGTGCTATTCACCGTGTGCTTGAGGATGTACTCCTCCTGCGCCTTGATCGAGTCTCTGTCCATCTGCTCCAGCATGCCCTGGCAGAGCTTGATGTCGCAGAGCAGCGCATCACAGCGGTTCTTGGTGAAGTCCTCTCGGACGACGACGCGCAGCATCTTAAGGTTCTCGGTGTGAGGTGCCATGGTGTATGCTGGGACGACCCATCCACGGGCGCGCTATGATATCGTCAGTAAATTTATTTTCCCCCGTCGGTATGAGACTAAGATCTGAGAATATGTCGAGCTCCGATGTGGATTGCGAGTTCTCTTCCTCACATCGACAAGATCTAGAGACGGGCTCGTGAGAAAACTAGGTACTCACCAGCCTATGCGCGAGGGCGAATTCGTCATAATGCCGATCTCCTCTCTCTGGGAGACGGAAGGCGACTAGTGGCAGACCCTCACCAGACATTTTGCTCATAACTGTGTTGTTCATAGGTCAGCAAATCTCATCTACGATGCGAGTCCGAGCATGGCGCTTTCTTCACTCTTGAATATTTTACCAGGGGAGGAGGAAAAGCTTTGAAGGGGTTACATACTGATGAATCCTAGTGCCTCGAGGGCTTGACTCAAGTAGTTGGCCGTGCGCGTCAAGTTCGACATGATGGCACGGTAACCCTTCTTGCCTAGTCGGATCAGCTGGTAGTACTGTCCGATGACCTGGCTGGCGCCCTTCGAAAAGTTCAACCTACATCGTCGGTTATTAGCAAAGCCTCTCTTGGGTCATAATGCAGACGGAGCTACAGCTCGAAGGGCTAGAACTTATGAGACAGTACTCACGTAAATGACGATTGGTCAGCACCCAGGTAGTTGATGTTAAATACAAGTTCTTGAGGTAAGTATTCGGCACCTATCGAAGAATCCAGGGTCAGTCATTGCCATTCATTATGAGTATGAAGAGTGCAAAGGCGCCGTATGAATGGAAATAATGCAGAGTGCAAATTAAGCAGCCCTTACTTCCGGCATAGATTAAAAGGAGGTATAAGAAACGTCATTATACTTACTTCTCCAGACAACCCAGCCGATACCGGGATATACAAGGCCGTACTGCAAGAACTTAGCTTCAGCACCCAATAGTGTTTAGCCATGATATATTTACCTTGTGACCCGATACATTGATGGACACCACCTTCTCGCATCGGAAGTCCCACTCGAGATCGGGGACGACGAAGGGCGCCACGAACCCGCCTGAGGCAGCGTCGACATGGATCGGACAATCCAAATTCCTCTCGACCAAGAGGTCGTTGACGGCCTTGACGTCTTCGTACTCGCCGGTATATGTCGTACCGAGGATGGTGCAGATACCAATTGTGTTCTCGTCGACCAGGTCCACTGTCTCCACGGGGTCTATGACGTATCTCTCGGGCGTGCAGTACACGAGCTTTTCTTCTATCTCAAAATACCTCGTAGCTTTTTCCCAGCAGACCTGGACGGCGGATGACATGACAATATTCGGGCGATCGGCGGGCTTGCCAGCAGCTATCCGCTTGTTCTTCCAGCGCTTCTTCATGGCCAGCACCGCGAGCATGATGGCTTCCGAGGAACCGACACATGATGTACCTATCGCGGCAGAATTCTCGCCATCCGTGGTCGACGTGGGAGCGTTGAAGAGGCGCCCGATCATGGATACGCAGCGATTTTGTATGTCCGCCGATTGGGGATACTCCTCGTAGTCGATGAAGTTTTTCGAGAACGACTCGGTCATAAGCTTCTCTGCCTCTTCTTCCTAAAATCAATTGCAAATCAGCTCCACTGTGCGCGACATGGATAGGTTGGTCTTAAAGTTAGGGATAGGTCGGTATGGAGTGTAATCTCACCATGTAGGTCGTGACAAACGATGCCAGACTGTTCTCATACTATC
The DNA here is from genome assembly GCA_022495065.1 of Xylaria telfairii. Lineage (NCBI taxonomy): Eukaryota > Fungi > Ascomycota > Sordariomycetes > Xylariales > Xylariaceae > Xylaria > Xylaria telfairii. Next base: position 29,840 of record MU384032.1, on the reverse strand, counting down.
AGATCATTCATATTCCCTTTGCCCACAACAGCTTCTGACACGTACTTGAGCATTGGATTTCCGTCCAGACTTAGTTCATCTTTGATCATCCGATAAGCGACCTCCTTCGGCATCTCGCCTTCTGGCATCTCATGCTTCGGGAGGTCCTCGGCGGCGAACCTTGAGCCGTAAACACTGGTTGTAAATGTGTCATCGTAGTTACTAAGCTGTAGGCGAATTTTCTTCACAGCTTCCGGGAGAGCCCCGAGCTCTTTGTCTTGCGGGATTTGGGATAGGTGAACCATTCTAGCAAATATCCAGAAGTCTCCTGGGAAGAAAATAAAGTCTGAGGCGAATACAACGGAGAATTATCTAGGGGACAGAAAGAACAACACAAATTCAGGACTCCAAAGGTCAGATAAATAAGTAAAGCGGTTTAGAGGTTCGAGCGAAAAAAGCAGTGATCACCAGGAGTTGGGCCACAAATAGTGGAATGTCGTCGGAGAACCGTGGTGAATGTAGGGAGGAAATGCAGTGAGGGATATCCTTTCTATCACTTAGCGCTGCGTTGCGGCGAGGGCGAGGGCGAGGCACGGTGAGAGATGTGAGCTGGAACCCAGGATGCAGGGAGACACATGCTCGATGCGATGCATGCGATGTGGGGTAGCTTTGGGCTGAACTGGGTAATATACATCGTGTCGCCATAAATAAACGGAGGCGTTATGCTAACGACAAGGTCTTTCTGTCGTACCTATAATCAGCCTGGAAACGACGGAGAAATGCTCGGGAGTCGGTGGGCTGGGTTCAGATTATTATCGTTCGATTCTGTTCATCAGTAGATTTCTCCCGAGAATAACGGAACCACCATCTGATGTTAGTCATCTCATTCTCGAGGCGAGTCGAAACGGCCAGATTATCCAGTGAATGCCCAACACGAAAAAAGAACTCGAATAGGAGCCCTCCTATGCACACCAACAGGCCTGCAACCCCGGCAGAAAGCTTGGTATACAATTTATGGGCGCCCTTGCACGTGTAGGAAACGGCTTCAGCGTGCTGACTAGGATCTTGCATTAGGCCATGTCCTCGGCGGATTAACCCGTTCGCGGCTAGTCGCAGGAATCGTGCTACCGGATGTGTACTATGTTACGGTATGTGATCTATCTCTTCAGTGATGGGTAAAGAAACCTGGCTTGATTTCCCGGTCAAAATTTCAACAGCCGCGGCACATATTGATCCTACTGGATCGATAAGTTATGGAAAGATTTCTCGGGTACATTAGATAATGGGAGAGACGTGGAATGCGCGCAGACTAAGCCATGTGTCTTTCCAAACAATCCTATTAGCCAGCACTTGCAGCTCTTTCTGCGCTATTAGTAAGTGGTTAAAGTCGGTGAATAGAGTCGAATGCTCTTCCAAGTCGCGATTTATGCAGCAAACCCAACACTGCAGCGGCTTGCGTCAGCTCGAGCTTCACTAATCATTATAACAAATGGATAGCGCGGCATCTGGTCTGTTGTCGCATTTTACCGTACACCGCCAAAACGGAGTCAGCTTTCGGTCAGAAACATACAGAACATTTTGCGATGTTTCGATACCTCGATGATCTTAAGACGGGATGCCCCGTAAGTGATGAAGGGTGAATGGGCGCTATACCCGGCTTGTGCTGACCGGTTACCGGGGTATTTTATGTTGTACGTCGGGGGTATCGCAGCCAATCGGATCATCTTAGATACTTCAATACGGTAGCTGTTTGACTTTGCCGCGTCGGTGGTCTGATAGAGCACGGTACACAGGCAAATAAAATCGAAGCGGTTGCTAAATCGCTATCCTCCCTCGAAATATGACGTGCCGGTCCAAGGGCCGCGCACAACATTCGACTTTAAGGAAAGGGCTAACCCGGTACATGTCCTACCCCGTTATGTGGCAGGTGTAGTATGTCAAGTTTCACTTGCTCATGAATCGAAAGGTTCGGCGATTAATAGATGCACATATACCACTTTGGACACGGTTGCGATAATAAGACTTCGACGAATGCCTCGGGGTCGATGAAATTGTAAATATAATTCGAGTGGTTCATTCTATGATATCACCACTACCAATTTACAAGGCTTCATCGGGTCGACTTGATTGCATCAGACAATATACGCAGGCCGGCCCGAATCTCATCGTAGCTTATGGTCAGAGGTGGAACAAACCTGAGGGTGTTGGTGCCACAGGTGATAACTAACAGCCCTCTTTCCCGAGCCGCTTTGATGATGGGAGATGGATCCTGTGTTAGCTGGACGCCCAGAATTAGGCCGCGGCCACGGACCTCGCTAATTAAATCCGGGAATTGTTGGCGAAGTTGTTCAAACCCCTCTTCGAATACCTTTCCCTTGGCGACGACCTCGTCCTGCAGAGTAGCATTTGCCAGTCGCTCAACGACATGATGTGCTATGCGACATGCCATAGGATTCCCTCCGTAGGTTGTGCCATGGTCACCAACCTTGATTTTGTCACTTACGGCCGCATTGGTGATGACGGCGCCAACTGGGAATCCGTTGCCAAGAGCTTTTGCACTAGTTATTATATCTGGATGGGCCTCCTTCGGTAGGTGGCCGTGGGCCCAGAGGGTGCCTGTTCTGGACAGACCGCATTGTATCTCATCATAAATCAAAACAGCACCCACTTCACGACATCGTTTTGCTAGCGCAATAAGAAACTCGTCGGTAGCAACATTGACGCCCCCTTCGCCTTGGATAGGCTCAATGATGACACCACATGTTCTTTCCGTGACCACGTCATTGATGGCCCCAGCATCGTTGTACATGCCATACTTGAAGCCTGGAACCATGGGCGAGAAAGGCTCCTGGTATTTGGGATTGGGGGTCGCAGATAGACTACCCATAGTTCGACCGTGAAAAGAACCTCGGAATGAGACAATCTCGAACTTCGATCCGGTCGGGTCTAGAGTTTTGCCGACTTTGCGAGAAAATTTAATGGCGGCTTCATTCGCTTCAGAGCCCGAATTGCAGACGAAAACAGAGGAGGCATCGTGCATGGCACCCGATTGCAGCGTCTTCTGGACCAACAGCTCTGAGAGGGCACCTGTCCAGGGATTAAAATAGAGGTTCGATGTGTGTAGTAACGTCGATGCTTGGTCTGCAATGAGTCGGGCGAGCGCGGGGTCGGAATGACCAAGGCCATTGACGGCAATGCCAGCGGTGAAGTCCAGGTACTTGCGGTTCTCCAAGTCCCACAAGTAGGAGCCCTCTCCCTTTACAAACACGATCGAAGGACGAGAATATGTTGCGACCATATGTTTCAGATGTTGGGCTGTCAGTGTCGAGCTCGGGGAATCAGCGGGCGGGTCAGGATTGGGGAGGGAAGCATCGCGGTTGATAGACTGCTGGAGCTGCGAAGGGAGGTTCGAGGCAGTCGCGATTGTAGCCATATACCGCGAAGACAGTCGCCTTGTGCTGCCAGCGAAGGCGGCGCGTGTAGAAAGTCGAAGCGCCATGATGTGGTGTCTTGGCCTCGGTGGGATGGATTACTTGCACGGAGAGCTCGACCCAGCTAAGACCTATGCTACCGCTTAGCTGTGTATCCAGTCATCGCCCATTGCCCAGAATGACCAGAGGTAGACTTGAGGTGGGATGGTCGTATTTAATCATGAGACGAGTACAGATTAGGTAGCTTAGGTATACATACCCAAGCCTCTGGTGAGTCAAAGCCAGTGACTCGTAAGAGCCCGCAACCCAGCCCCAGGTAGAAGATTCTATTCAGCCAATAATAAGCGCCAAATCACGGACGATTGGTCTGTTAAGACAGCCTGTCGATTTCAAGTTCCCCCACCACGAGTCCCTTCAACGCAACAAGTAAATCATGAAGAGATGAAGGAGTTGGAGAAGCCTGCCTTACAGAGCTGGGAAGGGCACGTCCCCGACGATTAATTGTAGTATATGCGAATTGGAGTGCGGCGTATTATTTTCGGGTGACAATGACCTACGGCTTGTAAGCGATGTTGCATAGCACTCACACTAGCACCCGGTTTGTTATCGATAATTGACTTTTTGGTCCGATGTCGCTGTGCTGTAACCCTCCGACAGTACAGCAGGCATTCCCGCCAACAAGGTCCGCATAAACTTAGACCAGAGCATACTTGGCTCTGACCTTGACCTGTCATATAATTAAGACCGCGGAGCTGTAGACATAGGTAGCAATGCCAATGTCTATTGTGGATGGTGTCTTCTTTGATCGGGGGTATTGTTCTTTATAAGTTGGTTGTGGCTTATTCGAGTCTCGATGCCAACCAACGCTTCAAACAACATAGCATAGCGATATGCTGGTAGCCTTTTCGAGGGAATCCATCTTGCCCACGGACAATTCGATATCACGCGGCTCCATGCCAGTATTTTGTTGCTTGGGGGGGGAAATAACAAGAGATCCCGCACTATGTTTTTCGGTAGCCTGGACCATCAACCTGCGCTCCATGCGATGCGCTCATGAGACTGTGCCGGGCTTCCCTTCTCTCCAAACAATGTACTTAGGCCAGACAGAGTAAGTAACTGGTTCTTGGGTCCCGGCAGCCTTCGGCAATTCGCGGGGTCTATTCAAGTACGCTGACCGCTGTCGTCGGTTCATAGTTGCGGCGCCAGTCGACACCCAAAATAATGTTTCGCTCAATTAGTACATACATCATCATGTTGACCAAATCACGGAATCATGCCTGCTTATGTACCACCAGATGGAGTAGACGGGTCAAGCTGCCACATCCGACGGAGAGATCTACAGCTCCCTCCCATTGGCTGCAAAGCGGCTTGCGGCTAGGACAGTCTAGAAATAGGGTAGCAGCCAGACACATTGTCTAGTACCTATTTTTGGTTGTTCATGATCGACAACGTCACCAACCAACTTGCGCTTATGATCGGTGAGCGTCGTAGGTAGGTACCAACTATGGTCTTGCCTTCGCCCATATGTCCCGGCCGTAATATGTGCATTCGGCCGGTTCTTTTTTTTTCTCTTTTCTTTTGTTTGCGCCTCCAAGTCGTTTTGCGCGTTATTATTTGCAATCTGACCATTCGCAAGCTCGGAAGGCCACCTACCGTAATTGAATTGTTAGTGGGGCTAGTCGCATTCCAATCCTACACCTGGGTCTGCGGCATGTACGTACTTTAGGTACAGTACACCACAACCACTCATCCACCTACTACATGTACCTATGTACAGTATGTATGCCATGTGCATAATCAATGCGGCTAGCTGGACAGAAAATAGGGGACCTGGGGACCTGGGGTTCTGCTGGGGATTTCTCCAGCGGGGTTTGTCGCTACCTGAACAGCCCTAAGTTCGGTACTTGGCATCAAGCTACCGAAGGCGCCTATGGCTAAGTACCTAATGGAGCAAGCTCTGTGGATCACTTTCACATGCCACAGCCCGCAGCTCTGATGGCTGACAACGCAAACGTCACAAGCTCACACGTTTCGGTTCCCGGGAGCCCGCCGCCAGCACAGCTGGGTTGAAGACCAGTGGCACCTGCACAAGACTCACGGATCCCGCCCGTTGTCTGTTGTCTGTCGTCTGTCGTCTGTCGTCTAGCTTCGAAAATTGTTCTTTCGGACGTATCGATAAAGCCATCACCGATGCTCCGCCTTGTCAGCTCAACAGTAGTGCGATACTTGTCGATTTGGACTCCCACGAGGCGCGACTCGTGATCTTTTGTCCTTCTTTGTACCTATCTTCCCATTTACCATCATCGCGACTTACCGGTTAGCTTGTGATCCCCCACCTGACTCGACAAATCCGCCAGCTATCCATCTACCCAGCTACATTATCCCCACGGGGACGCAGTATCTCGACTCCTTCTCCAGATTTTTACGAGCGAGTTTTGCATTCCTATAAAGCCTCGCAGTTACCTACCATACCTAGCGCGCACTCTGCGTTATCAATTGATGTCCCAGTATCTCCGGATTGATTGGCTCCCTCTCCAAGCTTTTGCCTACACCCGAGACTGGCATGTCGCATTTATATCTGCGTAGTATACCGGACACAAAATGATAGACCACGTTCTTGGCAAACCTTCTGCCAAGTCGCGGCGGCTCCAGGTTCTGGCGGTCCTGACTTTCTGGTCAGTGTACCTGTATAGGTATGTTTGACTGTCCATCTTATAAAATGTGAAGCTAATTGCGGCGCAGAGGTAACCGCCATGGACCGCCATTCGTAAGGCTATTATCGAAGCTCTCCTCAAAGAGGTTGACAGGATGGCAAATCGTTGTCGTCACCATGATGTACCTCTACGCCGCCCGGAATTTCAGCACCCTTGTAGGGTTAGCGAGCCCGGAGCCCATGGCGAATATGTACGACGCCGCTTACTTCCGCGCTACCTGGGTGCTTACTGCACTGGACGCCGGCTTCTGGACCGCGATGAAAATTAAGAAAAAGTGGCTAAGGGATATTGCTAGCATGGTCTTCACTGTGTTCTACATGGTGGCTGCCGAACGAGCTGACGAGAAGGTCCGCAAAGTCCGTGGTATGTTGACCGTGGAGCATCTGCGTGTGAGTTGGAACAAAGGAACGTCACCCTATCTTGGCGCTCTCCAAAATTTGATGCGGCCCCGTTTCACACGCTGGCCGCCTCGAGCTATTCGTATACCACGCCCTAATACCAGTGACTACAAAGAACCAGTCTCTGGTTGGCTATATTATGATGGGCCCATTTCAGACCTCGAACACATCAGCAAAGTGATTCTTGATATCCCTGGCGGCGGGTTCGTTGCTATGGATCCGAGATGCAACGACGACAAGCTCCTCGCTTGGGCAGGCAAGACTGGACTACCCGTACTCAGTCTCGACTACAAAAAGGCACCTGAGTATCCGTATCCCTACGCACTTAATGAGTGCTTCGACGTATATACGACTATTATCAAAAGCAAGGGTCGTTGCATAGGGATGTCTGGAAGAGATACGCCGAAGATCGTAGTGACCGGGGACAGCGCAGGTGGAAATCTTGCAGCAGCCATGACTTTAATGGTCATAGAAACCGCTACTAGCAAGCGCCGATCAAGCCTTATTCAAGAAGAGCTACCGACCCCGGCTGGCCTGATGCTTCTCTACCCGGCTCTGGACATGAACATTGGTAACTGGATGTCCGATGAACAAATGTCATTGATCAAAGATCGGAGCATGCGTGTTACGAACAAGAATTATCTAAAGCGCAAAAAAATGCAGTACAACGACCTGGTTGGCACACCTCACCAATCTGACGACGAAGACGAGTATCCATTCCCACATGCACCTACCACAACGACATCAGCCGACAACTCGAAAGACCAAGCCCTTCAGAGTCCCCACCCCGAGTATTCACATGCAAGCCCACAAACATGGTCCAAGTCTCAGCCATCGACACCGACACCTCGACGTAACAGCCAATCCTCATCTCATCACCCTGAGCCTATGCGCACACGTTTAGCTATGGCATCAATGATCTCATACTTCAACGACCGTATTATCACGCCAGAGATGATGCGCGCCATGATTATCCTATACATTGGTCCACACAACCGGCCAGATTTCTCGCAGGACTATCTTCTATCTCCGATCTTAGCGCCCGACGCGCTCCTACAACGATTCCCCAAGACGTACTTCCTGACAGGCGAACGAGACCCCTTAGTCGACGACACGGTCATATTCGCTAGCCGTTTACGCCGCATCAAACATGCATGTCACTCACTTCGGGAGACGCAGGGTATAGAAGGACTAGCAGATGTGGCTGATTTCGACGATAAGGATGTTGCTGAACTGGTCCTGATTCCCGGCATTAGCCATGGTTTCATGCAATTTCCCACGGTATATCCTCCTGCATGGAAACTCATCGACCGTTGTGCACAGTGGGCAGAAGATCTCCTAAATACTGCGGATTCTCGCGAAAGACGTGAGCAGAGACGCTCCCGACTTCGCCGTTATACCAACACGGAGTCGAGTGGGGACGAGGATCGCCCTCTAGAGATTAATATGACTAGACTTAGGGGGAGGACCCCGAGTGACAACGCGAACGTGAGGGTTGAGGAAGCTTCAGATAAGTCCGGTGACGAATATGACGACGGACAAACAAACGGTGTCTCGAGCAAAAAGAAGAGGATCAATGGGAGAGCCAGGGGTGGTCGGGGGTCGAGGAGTATCGTCAAACTCGATAGCTCGGACGACCTGCTCAGTCGACGCATGCAGGGTTTGGCTGGTCCACTGACAGGTCTGCAGAATGAGGACTAATGTTACTTTGTAATTAATGAATCGTTGTATATATTAGCCCTGCATAAGGATGTATTGCATTTATTTATGAACGAGGAGCATGAATTTTATGCTATATACGACACCCCGAAGAAAAACAAGGGGAAACCTGACGGAGAAATACCCGTAAGCTAGCAGGGGGTCTCACGGGCACTGCCCTCACGGGCCACCCAGCCACCGCCTTTTCGTCTATAAAAACTCCTTTTGTTTCTCGCAATTCTTTATTTAATTCCTTATTAATTATTACTTCTTTATATTTATTATAATCCTTTTTTCTTCAGCTTTATCGCTATACTTTTAATATCCAACCTTTATCGCTAGCACGCTGTAGTTCGCGATATAAAACTTGGGCTACTAGTTTAAACAATAGCTAATAAATAGAAAACTTCGTAGTCGGCTATATAATACTATTTAATAAATATTCTAATTAGAACAAAAATAAATCGCAATTTCTAAACGCTTTTTTTATAGCTTAAAAGCGAGTTAGCACGTTAAGTAGTTAGCCAAGCTGCTTTAAGCTTTGCACCTACTTTTGTTAAGTTTAAAGCGATAGCTTAATATATAGTTCACGTAAATAGCAGCGAACGCCTTATCGGCCAGAATTAACATACGCGATTTTTATGAAGAAATCTAAAAGTTAAATCAGCAAGAGCTAAAATCATTAATTATTTGCATGTTAACAGGGCTATAATAATTAATATTAACCTGTTTTTTAATTGCTTAAACGCTTTAAATATTATAGAAATTAATGCTAAGCGCTAGTATAACTATAATAAAATTAAAATAGTTTAAAGCGCTAGCAGTAACTATTAAGTAATTTTTAATTTTAAAAATTACGCGACTTTTAAAAAAGATATTAAATAAGGCGATTAAATCACGTTTTTAAAATATATTTCAGCTAATAATGTAGCCTTTCCGCCGCTAGTTATTTTTAAAAGCGCTAAGATTTAAAACTAGTAATACCTTTACTAAAACTATAACTTATAAAATAACTAACAATTTAAAATATTATTTAATAAATAGACCTTATATAAAATAGCGTTAGATTAGCTTTAAAATACTTTTATTCTTTTTGTTTATAAATGTTATAATAATATATAAATAGTTTTAATATATAACAGCTATAATTCCTATATAAATAATAAATTCTTATAATATTATATAATTTATAAAATATAGCTAGTGTTTTATAAGCTATATTATAGTTATATAGTTTAATTATTAAATATAGTAATATTTAAATTAATAAAAAAACTACTGAAAAAAATCTTAAAAAAAAAGCTTAGCGGGCGTTTAAAAGTAAAACCTTTTAAAAAGGAAGTTTTAAAAACCTTCCGCCAAGCTAAAACAAAAGTTCTAAACACTAAAAATATTAAAAACATTTAAAAAACTACTAAAATCTATTCGTATAACTAAAAAATACTATTATTGTTATAATTTATAATATTAAAAAAAAAAAGTGTAACATAAAACCGCTTATAAAACCTTGTTATAAAAAAACAGCCTAAAATACTAGAATTTATCATAAAATAAGCTAAAACGTAGTTTAATACACCTATAAACAGCTAGGATTTTTATAAAGTTATTTGTAAAGTTGTTTAATTATATATTAAATTTAATATACCAACTTTAAAATTATTAGCGCGAAAGACCGCAAAAGTTTTAAATCACGCAGTTAATTAAATTACTAATTTAAAAGCTAAAATTAAAACCTTGGAAATAAAAATAACCTAAAACACTAGAAACTATTACTAGAAAGTTAAAATCGCACCTGAACAGCGCTTCGTACGTATAGCAGACGTACGTAAGGTAAAAAAAAAATTACACAATTAAGTTATTTTTAAAAATAAAACAAACAACTACTAGGTGCTTAATAATAAAAACAGGCCGGTAAAGACTTTAATAAAAGACGTGTTGGAAGCAGAAAACTATATTTTAGTTTAAAACACTAAAAAATAGCTAATTGCGATTAAATTGGCTGATTTACATAGCTTTAAGTACGTATAGGCGATTTTTAGTGTTGGTGGCCCGTGAGGGCAGTGCCCGTGAGACCCCCTGTTAGCTTAGTTTCAAAGATTGCCAGTTTATTAAATAGCTCATGGGATAAACGTAGATCATTCCACTGGAATATTAAAATAATCTAAGGTATGTGGATTTCAAGCTTTGCTAAATATAACTGCCTGTCAAGTATTTTTCAGCAAATGACTTTTTATATAGCTTATAAACTTTGTTCTACAACGTCCACAACTATATCTAGCATTGCATATAACATTATTAGTGAATTAGAAATAGAACTAGCCTGGTCATTTGCGAGTTCCGTGTGTACATTTCTTTAAATGAGATCCTACCCAGTGAGTTGGTCCTGTCATAAACCTTATGTATGTAGTTGGCAATCGACTCTTGTTGTTGTTGCACGAGGGTCCCTAAAACACCTACGTGAAGCTATTCTGGCCATATACAGAAATCCCTTTGTTATCTATATACCTTGTGACTAATCCAACCATACCAAAACAGGTCGTTTTGAACATAGCTCCCCTTTTTGTTGTTCTTGTTAGCAACACACAAAGGCCATAGTTTAGAAGCCTTTTACCTACACATGCTATCGTGTCACTTGCAACGCGGTCATTGGTTGAAGGCTCTATGCCTCACCCCATCTGTTTAAGATGTAGGGCATGAAATATTGCTTCTGGATTATAGACTTCGTGAAACAATTCACATCATTCACCAACCCCTTCCTTACCATTAGCAATTCAAGCATGCAACACCAGTCCCACGCTGTTCAGGGGCGCCTAGGTGCTAAATCATTTGTCTACGTACCACGCAGAATTCACTCTCCCTTCTTCTTAGGCTAGTCTTGAGGTCGTCCCACGATAGGCGGCTCCTACTAAATGAAGAGCTGTGACAAACATGCTAATCGCGAAACCATCCACTTATCTACAACCCCGGTACAAGTATCGCGAACCTCGTCGGCGCTGACACAAATGCTATTCCTCCCACAAACAAGCACCTTACTGGTCTCAGTAGGTTGTCACGCGGGTCTTCATCTACAAACGCGTTCAACGTCCCGCGAGGTCGTTGTGGGGACAACTATCTATTCCTACAGACCAGAATTATTTATTTGCAAAAATTTCTTCTATAAATTGAGCATGTCTCCCCCAATATCTGCTTCCCTTCCTCCTCTCCCAACATCCCGATTTCCATAAGATTTGCTCATCATCTTAAGCCTCTAAGTTGCTCCTTCCTATCTCGACAACTACCATCTCCAGCTGAATACACAACTACCATCTCCAGCTATATACACAACTTGATGTTGTGCGGGTGTCTCTCACAATGCCGACCTCTAAGCAAGGGACGGGCCCACTTGCCCATCTTGCTCAAGACAACCTTACCCCTCGCGAGTTGGACGTGTTATGTAAATTTTTAACCTGCATTAGGGGGGTCGACGAGCAAGGTAGACTGATAGTATGTATAACCCTGTTTATTTTCATCTCTTCTGAAATGCCTCTACACGACTTACCTCGATATTGCTCTCCTACTCTGTTATCACCCCGTCTGTATCTGGCAGATGGGTTCACTGTCGAGAAATTCTTGGTTTATTGATTGCTTATATCACCGTTACACCTCGATTATAATGCTTCCTTTGTATCCACACCTCCATCACCCAAGCAACTCAGCACGATCACCCCGCCAAAATGATCGTGTTCTCGCCACCTGGACACCGCGAAAATCTACTTACCCACTACGCATGTCACTCTCTTCTTTTCTCTATTTTCCCATATTCGTAATGCTTTGATCTGCAGGCATAAAACTTGGCATCATTTTCTCCCCTCATACTTCCAGGTGTCCACAGCAAATTCCCAAGCTAACTCGGAGGGTTTCTTCCCTGATAATAGACCGACTACTACAAGCTGTGCGAGATTGCTGGGTTCGAGAATCCCCAGGCTGCTGAAGATTGTGTGAACGAAATCTTGGGGAAACTCAGTCGAATCTCTCAGTCTCACGAAGCCACCGTTAACACTCAGGCTAATAACGAGAGCACCGACGATAACAGTACGTAGTTCTCAAGTTGTCTTCTTCTTCTTCTTCTTTCCTCCTGTTTTCTCCTTTTGGCCACTTGAGGTCCAAGAACAGCAAAAATCCATTCCCAACCAGTACCATGTATTGGAATCCCCCGTCCTTCCTAAACACTGACATACCGCGCTTGAAATAACAACAACTAACTCCAGGTGTCGCAGTGGAAGGCAACCAGAAGGCCGGAAAAACTAGCAAAGCCAGCGTTGGCCAACGCAAACGTAAGGCAACTGAAACGGACACCAACAATGCCAGCCCCAGCAACCCCCAGCCTAAGAAAGCGCGTACAACCAAGACTAGTACCCCGAAGAAGAAGCCTAGTAAGAAGCAGGCTGGAAAGAAACCGGTCACCGGGGATGATGAGGAAGTCCTATCCGAGGATGATGTTTATGGCCATATACAGAACGTGGGTATTCGCCTTGCTGGGCAGCGAGTTGACGGCCCTGGAGTGCAAGCTGGCGCAGCCTAGGAGGGCGCCAGCGGCATCGAGGGACCTGTCAACAGCTATGCAACGCCTGCGTACCCTATTCAGCAGCACCCCGTCGCTCCGCAGTTCGCCAACAGCGGAGAAGAGGGATTTTACCTTCCGGTGCATCACCAATACCCCAACATTGGAGATTTCTACGATACGGCGCAATACGCTAACACCGGCGGCGCTCCGCCGTATGCCAACAACGGAGAGTCCTCTTATGGTGCTCGACCGCAGTATGATACCTGGGCGCAATTTGGTGATCAGGGACAGCTTGGTACACAGGCGCTGCTCGATCTCGAGCAACACCCCAATAACCCTCTGCTCGCCCTGAACTCCGACCCAGTCGGCGGCAACAGCACGCTTGGCCAGGGTGCGTTCGACGAGCAGGCCCAGAGACATTTTGATAACAACTTTAGCACCAACGACATGTTCAGCGACAACGCTCAAGTTCCGTACCGTCCACCTACCGACTTCGGTTTCGGCTTAGGTACCTTCGCCGACTACGACAACGATGACAACTCACACTTTAATTCCTGGCATCCGGGCCCCTCCAACTAAGCCTCGAGCCTACATTCGCTTTCTTTGCGGCCTGGTTTATTTGCTCTTGCCCTACATGTCATATCTTACTCGCCAGCTGAACACTGCAACTCACCTTTGAGGGATGTGGCTGGCAAAGAGAAACAGGACGGAAAAGGAACATAAAAGAGACACTGAATCTCGAGAAAAAAAACCAAAAAAAATGGAGTATAAAATAAAATCATTCTTAAAAAAAAAAAAAAAGGAAGGAAACCAGGACACCATAATTATGGGATAGATATAGAGGGTATCAACGATACCCAACTCCGATAGACGAATGAATACAGAAATAGCACATTGCACCAACTCTCTAGCCTCTCCAACTGTGAAAACGTAATTATGCATTGTACTCTTCCCAAACGTGAAACGGTATTAATTCTTCTCGTGTGAGGCGCGTATATCTAGGGGAATAAAAAAGGGGGTGTATAAGAGGGAACGATTGGTTCCACAACAACTGCTACCGCGTCTGGGTATTGGGGGGTATATAACGGCGGGGGGGAAAAATCATTAAATTACAAATGTTGCTTTAAATACTACTCCGTGTCATGCCATGCCATTTCATCCCATGTATGTATGCTATTTTCCTCTCACGTGAACCTCTGCGACGACTTCCTCGAGATGGAGAGGCTCCAGGTGCGGTCGCGCTGGTCGTCCTTGCTGCGGCGGTCGGAGCTGATGCGCGCCTCGTCGAGCTTGTCCGGGGTCGGCGAGTAGCCGAAGTGCTCCCTGTAGTTGCGCTCGAAGCCGCGCTGGCCCTCGGAGACGACCTGCGAGGCGCAGGTCGACAGGCCGCCCTGGGGGTAGACCCTGTCGCGGATATAAGGATCGTTCTTGTCGTAGGCGCACGGCGGTCTCTCCGAGGGCGGGTTGGGGGTGCCGGCGCGGCTGTTGCGGCTCTGGCCCTCGGTGTCCATGATGACGAGCTTGAGGCTGCCGTCGCTGCCGCCGCGGGTGCGGCTCGACCGGCGCGACGTCTGCAGCTCGAACTGGTGCTCTTCGCCCGAGAGCCGCCGGTGGTGCCGCGTTACGAGTACCTCCTGCGTCACGAAGATGGCGCCCCAGCTCTGCGTCAGCATCGGCCAGAACACGGGGATCGAGGCCACGATGGACGCCAGGTCCACCTCGAGCGCGGCCAGCACGATGCTCTGCGGCCCGTAGAACGTCGGATCGATGACCGGGTACGTCCCCGCGCGGGTCTCGATGATGACGTGTAAACGCCAGATGCTAATAATGTTGATACTGCGAGGAATGTTAGCTTTTCCCGGTCTCTCCTTTGACTAGGTAGTTTTTCCTTCATAGAACTTTCTCTTGTTTTCTTGAAGAATTAGAGCACTCACCCAACTCCGAGAAGAATCATGATGGAGAACCCGACCCGCTGCTTCTTCTGCTTAAAAGTCTGGAAGTACAGCGGTATGGGGATCGCCAGCACGATGAGGTCGAGGATGACGTTGGTGGAGACGTGCGCTGCATACGTGCCCCCGATCTCATTGGGGGTTTTGGACCCGAAGCCATAGCAGCGCGCATTTAAATCCCAGTCCCAGAAGCCCGCGATCGGGACGCAGGGCACGATCGCGATGACGGAGAACGCGGTGCCCCAGAGCGCAGACAGGACGATGAAAAACCAGCAGACCTTGCGCGCGCGCAGGTCTTCGGTGAAGAGGCGGAGGTACTGTGACAGAAGGCATAGCTTCATTAGAGTCGTCGATATGGTATAAGATAGCAAGGCCACGTAAAATTTCTGTTAGTGCGACGTTAGTGGGGAGTTCGTGTGTGAGTTGTCTCGACACGATATAAGTCGGTATTGCTATATCGCGCGATCGGAGAGCGGCTGACCTTCTGAAATCCCATCCGATCCGCCGCGCTGATTTCGTAGAAATGCTTGCCAAAGCCATCATCAAATACTACTATGCAGATTAGCTCATCGCACCATGTCGTCATTTGCAATAGGACAAGCCATACATAATAAGAGAAAGACGGTGCCCAATGTCCCTGAAACCTAAGATGATGATGATGACGTTAGTTAAGTGAGATAACTGCGGTCTATGCCATGTTGCTGTTGCCTACCCGAAATAATACAACGAAAAAATCATCCCATCCCAGACATTGAAGCCGAAAACGTGTGTGGATTCTCAAAATCACACAAGTCCATGATATTATCTAATGAGACACGAAACAACGTTAGTATCAAACCATCTCTAATAAGATGTTGGACATAGTTAGCCCTTTATCTGGTGTCGCAAACTCACAGCAAAAGTAATAACGATTCCCTGAACGGTCGATTGTGAATTAAGAGGGTTCGGCGTGTCGTGAGAGTTATCGTACCGCTTGTTCAAGAGGCTCCATGTATTATCCCTAGACATCGCTTACTGCTTGTCGCGCGATGCAGGAAATAACCCTCCAACGACCCGTAGGCGTGGACGGTTCACAGCAGCATATTCTTTCCGTCTTTTCGGGTCGATCGACTTCTTCCACCCAGTGATTTCCCGTGTAGGCCGTCGACAACGTTGCATTCCATGCAAAGGCGCATCCGATATTATCTTCTCTTGTCTCTCACTTAGACTTGAACTTAGTCTCAGTTACGCCCCAACACCCATGTGTATGTATCTCGTCCAAAGTTCGGTAGTTGTTCCGGGGTCGCCAAAATCGTGTAGTTAGTTGATAAGTTTTAATGTCACACCAAAAATGTCAAAAGAGTTCAACGGTTTCTTGGTGTGGGGGTGGAGAACGGTTAATAAAGAGTTAAAAGGCTTGTCATCCTCGATCCTCCTTCCACACCCCCCTGTTTCCTTGCTGATCGCCCGATGTCTAAATGAGCCTTTAAGATTATGCGGAAACCCGCGAAAAGCCGTGGCGGGTGACTAGCCGTCTTAGCAGATAAACGGATCCTATATAAATCCGGCGATTAACGATTTCACGATGACATGATATCCCACCGGGTCTTGCATCCGGTATAGCATCACTTCTTGGTGCATTAAAAAGTCTCTGTAGATTCACTGTCTGGAGCAAACTCCAGCTTACACATTTAGACTAGACTTCACTACTGCAACGGATGTTGACGGTCAGCGAATAAACGAGAAGAGCAATGCCGGGTGGAGGGCAGCCGAGAAGTCGGCATCGAGTGGAGTCTTGCTAACCTTAAAATACCTATAGTACCGGCACCTATTGATTAATAGTAATAATTAGGTCGTCTTATTCACCCTCCTGGACAAGGTGTAGTGCAGCACAGACGCGCTAGTGTAGAGAGAGCGAACGATGGATGAGGATGCTGACTCACTAAGTTTCGACTCGTTTGGTCCAGGTTCTGGCCCGGGGTCCTTCGTACAGACCGCGAACATGGCTCGTTTAATGCCTAACCTCAGATACTTAATTAGCAACCTAATCATTGAGGTGTAATTACCTAGGTACTGACCGGGCGCTAGATAGTGCAATATCATGCTCATCCCGCAAGCCTCACTCGTCCAGTGCTAGTGTAGTATGATCCTTAGCAACAAATAGTCATGCCTCACCCTTCAATAAACGCTGCTAGCTAGTATAGGCAGTGCAGGTCTCGACCTTTTCCTCCGCAAGAGATGACAAGGGGTGGGCAGAATTGAGAGCGTCGTCGAGTAAGCTTTCGAAGGAAGAGGCACGTGGTGTTCCAGCAGCCATTCTCCAAAGGATACGTAGATTTGCAACCAACGTCAGTGCTATAATTACTACTGTCCAGCAAAACCCCAGACCAGAACCCAGAATCAGGATTCGTCTAGCGCAGGCCAGGCCCTGCCTAGCACGATGGGAGTTGCTGGATTTAGGAGTGATCTGGCAGGTGAGTGCTGCACTCCGCCAAGCGACGATCGTGAAACAGGGGTGCCATCGACCAAAATGGCAGTGGGCTCGTCGCGTACCGCGTCCCGTCGCCCACGACGGTTCCACTCGTGTAGGTTAGGTTAGCTTGGGGGAAGTGGTATTTGATTTTAGCGAGACGGCTCGCAACAAAGTTTAAAAAAGAATGGGAGTCGGCAATGCCGGCAGACTGGATACTTTTACAGTGCCGTGCCTCTCTCTCCTTCTCGCTGTCTGTCTGTCCACGTACACCTCAATCTCTCCAGTAAATCCCAACAAGGAAAATTAGCCCGGAATACCCTGAATTATTATACAATTCAGTGGAGTGCTGCCACTAGAGACCGGGACGGAACCCGGTACGGCCACGCGGCTTGGTGAAGCCAATATGACTTTGCTTTGCTTCATCTCTCACATCGCGCTACCTAATTTTTTCATTATCTCGCTTTCCGCTCATTTCGACACGTAGCTAAATGTTGATAACACACCTAATTTGCCTGATCATGCGTTTCAGTCACTGAGACTAAGCACCGCAACGGATTCCGTACTGGGCCAACAAGGATAGGTAGATGAACTGTTCCCGTTCCTGTCAAACCGATGACAACTCTTGGCCTAGCACTTGCATTCGAAGGAAGCGGAAACCCTTCCAGAAGCCAACAGATGCATATGCGCACCGTAAGCCAGTCCTCCTGAGACGACGGACAACGCGACGGTCTGCGCGAAATTTGAATAGTTACTTATATTTAGTAGATTAACACGCTGTTGGCGCAGAGGCGAATACGCATTCATGATAAACAACTCATATCTGTTACATTAGACTACTGTATCGTAGAGGTTTTGTCGTGTCGCTTGGCTTTACGGACTTACCCGCCGCCGTTCCTTGGGGCTAGCTAGCGATTGGCCAACTCACTGCCGACTGGTCGGTAGTAGTCTTTCATTTTATTCAAGACATTTTTTGGAGTATTATACACCATCCCCTGCTTCGTGCCAAACTATCGACTGTGTGATTCTGTGTCAGTAGAACCGAATATTGCATCGGTGCTTGTTCCTAGTAGAGTATAATAGTATGACAATCAAAGTGAGATAACGTCACTTACCGGGGGTTGATATCAATAAAGAGGTGATAAACCCTCCGAACCAAGAAAGACGCTGTATTACGCAGCCTAATACAGTAATTTCGAGGTGTGCAAATAGGCGGAACAAGCCGGCAGTCTGTAAAATACGCGGATTATTTCTTAAGCAAGGGGAGCCGAACAGCCTTACGAGGACGAACCAAGTGTGTCCGCAAAGGTTCCAAAAGTCATCAAGTCGTAGCAAGCTATTCTACATCAAGGCTGCTTATCGCTCTAGTATTATAAGATAAACAAGGGGCTGCGATATAAGGGGATATCACGAGGGTGCTTAAGACCGGTGCCCTGACATACCCTAGGCACAACCTTGCTCCATATATGCTTCATTATAGGTCATCTTCATCTTCCAACGCATTCACGCGTCGCTCACCTACTTCGCGGATTTTCTCTCCGAGAATGGATCTGCCATACCGTTCCGCTACCTTGCCCGCCGCCTCCACCATCCGTCCAGTGCGGTCGCGCATGAGCTCCACCAGCTCGAGGGCCCGCATCCCCCGATCCTCACCCTCGCGACATTCGATCGCCAGGAGCTGGAGTAGGGCCTTGTCGATCTCGAGCTCAAGCCGCGCGAGGCTCGAGCGCTGCGCGTGGCTGCCCCTCGTGGAGTCTGCAAGATCTTGCAACTGCGCTGCCGCAATTCCCTTGAGCAGGTATTGCTGCTCAAGCTTGCGGCTTTCGGATTCACCGTCTTCATTATCTGGTGCATCATCATCCTCCATAGCATCGGGGTTCGGCTTCTTCTTGCTTGGTGGTTCTGATGTAAGTGGTACTGAGAACTCAAATTCGGACAACAGAGGCCGGGGGAAGTAGGGGTACTCGTCCCCTCCCTTGAGAATGATGCAGTGAAATTTGTTGTCGGCAACAGCAATTGGGAAGTATGTCTCAGTTTTACGTCCCGACGCCAGACGAGGAAGCAGTTTTGTGTCCAGCAGCGGTATCCAGGAAGCTCTAGATGGTCGACGCCAATGCAATAGAGTGAGTAATGTCCCCGTAGAGTCATAAATGCACGGATCCTACGTAACTGTCAGGTCTTGAAACATCTCAATGTAACGGAAAGGGGAAAGGTTTGGATCGCACTTACACCGCAGTCTGAGAAGAAGACACTTTTCAAAGTTGCTCCTGGAGGAAGCGCTACGGTATCCTCGTTCTGACAGATCTCGTCCCTTTTGATGTTTTCAATCGTGTAGAGTAATCTCGTCTGACCGTCTCCCCCAGCAGGCCCGTTGCCTATGGTCATCACGTAGTCTCTCCAACTCGCGCATGTGACCATCGGGGTGCTCTTCGGCCGGTACACTTTGTAGGGTATGCCGAATAGCGTATACATTCGTACGTAGTTAGCCGTCGTTGTGACAGTCACGAACGAGTCGCTAAGAGACATAGCGAGGACAGCTTCTCCCTTGGGCAATTGCGTTTTCCAATCGGTGCGTTGCGTCCAGGTTTCATGGGGTCGATAGAAGATCGTGGCTGGTGTATCTTCAGTGGGTGGGCAGGAGAAGGCTACACCGTTTTCTGTCAGGCAGGCCTTGTCGTACAGGAACGTGTCGGTGAAATGAAAGTCCCTGTGGAATTCATGGTCATAGAATTCAACTGTGACGGTGTTATGCCCATCTTGGTCTACGGTCCATACAAAACCAATCAGATTAAGGCAGAGATATTTTCTGTTGCCACGCCATGGTGTCGAACCTGGTTGAAAGGCTTCATGGTACTCAATCTCGACATTGCGTCGTTTACTTAAAGGCTCGCCAAAAACATCAACACCATCATGCAATCGCTTGCCATTGCTGTTGATTACATATCCAGCACCATCATCATCGACTACGAAATCCTCATCCTCCGGGAGTGGGCCGTCCATAAGAGAATCATAGCTCCCAGCCGAGTCTCTGCGAGGGCGGGAGACCATGGGCTTGAAACCATTTGCCTCTGGTCGTCTAACATTGGTAGAAATCTCCGATAGCGGATCGTGAATGAAAGGGGCCGGCTGTTTTGATAAGGACAGTAGCGCAAGATGTTGTTCGGAAACAAAGTCGGGATAAATGTACACCTCTCCATCCGAGTTTGTGAAAGACACTATGTTTTTGGTTGGGTGCCACGCGATATCCATGACGTTTGCAAAATCATGGCGGGAAATAACGGCCTGCGTCTTAGTGTCCCATACCAAGATCTTCTTGTCCTTGCCGGCCGATGCCAGCATAGCTCCGTTGGGAGACCATGCCAAAGCAGTGATTTCGCCGGTGTGCCCGTTCGAGAACGCACGCTGCTTCTCCCAATCATTCTTCGAAACCACTTGAATATCCCTCGTCGGGGTCGGAATTGCAAATGCGCGGCCGTCGGGATGCCAAGCGATGGCGGTGCTAATCTCTGACTCGGTGTCCAAGGTACCGATGACGCCGTCTATTCTCCTGATCAACTCGGGATCCTCTGTGCCATCTCCAGTGAGATCATAGACATAGACTATCCCGTCTGTGCATGCCAACGATATTGTCTCTCCCTTTGTATCGAATGCTAGGTGTTTTGTGGGCTTGTTGTGGGCTCTGAGGTGTCGAAGTTTGCTGTTGTCGTCGGTCCGAACCACTTTCACAGTCAGCTCGTCACTCGCCACGGCGCACCACTTCGAGTCTGGCGACAGAGCGACGTCTCTGATGGGAAGCGAGGTTCGAAGGAGGAAGCTGTCGAAGGCGGCGTTGGGTATCGAGTATAAGCTGAGGGTGCCGTCCTCGGATCCCACAACGAAGAAGTCGTTCGAGGCAGCGACGCTGACATTCTGTTCTTGGCAATCATCGATGTTGATAGGCTCGCCGTCGAAGCCCGTCTTGTACAATCGGATGGTGTTGTTGGAGCCGACAGTGACCAGCTTCGACCCGTCTGGGGTATAAGCGCAGTGTGTAGAGCCCTGCGTATGCGCTGGCCGTGCGCGTGGGCGAATAGGCGCTGTTGACGCCATATCGAAATTTAGGTACGATTTTCAAGAGTAAAATACAAAATCACCAGTTAGATAGTAAGAAGTCAATGGCTATACCATCAAATGGACTCTCGAATTCATGAGGTGCGTGTTGGATAGGTACAAATCGATATTGATAAGAGACGCGATCCCAGACGCGCAGATACGCGTTTTATCAATTAAAGAATTAAAGTGTTAAAGTGGTTGACTGCCCCTCGCTGGTACGTACCGATATCGCCGGGCCCAGCTGTCTGTCAGCTGACGTCAGTTGACGGAGCATATCAACCCACGGTTAAGTCATCACAAGATGGCCGTATCGACAACTAGAGTAGGCACTTACATAAGGTACGAAACTAGCAATAGGCAGATAAAAAGTGATAATTCGGCTGCCTAGGAATCCTGATACTCGGACGAATAATATGATCTTTCTCATCGTTTCTCATATAGATTAAAAGGGAAGGATTTCCCCCTCTTAACAAAACCCTCCATCCATTTTTTACGTGACCTGTTGTCTGTTTTAGGTGTCCCTTCCTTCAGACATCATGCGGCAAGGTACTTCAACAGGACATTACTTCCAGACCGAGTGAGTCTTTGCAGGCATCGGATCTTACATGTCGTCGTGCTAATCTGAGGCATCCAGTGCTGAGCAAGCTCAGACGGAGAGACGCGCGGCAAAAGCCAGCAACAAAAATGGCAATCCCATTGTGCTGAAGTCAAAGTTGCTCGCTGCCGTTCCAGATCCTTCGGTGTCTGGTTCGCTGCTTGTCGCAGAGTCCGCTGGCTCGGTTCGTCGGGTAAATGTTGACGTAAGTGCCCCCTGCGGCCAAAGACCGTGAGAGCGTGGATACTCAACTGCTGCAGTCAGGGGAAACGAAACATGTGTTTAAGGGGCCATCTGCGCCGGTCACCTGTGTTGCAGTTGGTGGACCCGGAAATCACACCGTATTCGCAGGCTCTTGGGATAAAGACATATGGTCCTGGAATCGGGAGACGAGGGTACCAGGGCGCAAGTATAATGGACACACAGACTTTGTTAAAGCTATCGTGTGCGCAAAGATCGGCACGAAAGACTATCTTATCAGCGGAGGCGCAGACAAGAAGATAATCGTCTGGGATATTGAGTCTGGGTCTCGCATTCACACCATTCAAGACCAGACCGTTTCAATGATGGCCATCCAGGCCCTAGTCATCGACCCTTTAGAGTCTACACCCGAAGCCGCCGTTCTAGTCTGCGCTAGTAGCGACCCGAATATTCGACGTTGGCGCATAACAGCAAGTGCGGTTGAGCAGCTCCAAGAGACATCCTCTCATGAGCCAAATTCCGTCCGTCCTACTATTTTAGAACATGAAACTACGGTATACAATCTATTCTTCGACACGGAAGGCGAGGATGTGGACCTCTGGACGGCAAGCGGCGATGGCACCGCGAAATGTCTTTTGCGACGAAAAGGGTTTACGACAGACGATACTATCAAACATGGCGATCATGTGAGGGCTGTTGCGGTGACCGACCAGTGGGTAATCACAGCTGGGCGGGATGAAGACGTCAAAGTATGGGATCGTGCATCCGGGAAGCTCTATTGCGCTCTTGGGGGTCACTATAACGAAGTGACGGACCTCATAATCTTAGCCGGAGGGAATCGAGTAGCATCTGTGTCCATAGACGGGACCGTCCGAACATGGCTGCTTCATAAGAATGAGCTTGACAGGATCAACAAGGAGAAGGAGGAGAAGGCTAATGAAGTTGAAAAGGAAGCCGCCGCAGAACCAGGTGAAGGCTTAATGACGGCGGAAGAAGAAGCTGAACTTGCAGCATTGATGGAAGACTAGCATCCAAGACGGCATGTAATCAAAATACAGATGTCCCAAGCTGCTGCATGTAACCGCTCTTTGTTACTTCTGCTACCCCCTGAAACCCCGCTGTAACCCGTCTCCCTAAGAGCCATCTAATTAATCATACTTGGTGTGCTATGCCCGAGTCTCATTGCCATTCCTCTTGCTATAGCATTCATGTTCTCACAGGGTATATCGTCCCATCAGGGATGTGCAAAACTCCTAAGAAGATGGAAACGTACTGTATATGTTGTTTTTTATATGAGACATCCTAGTAATAACTAATGATACTCTCTTTCGGGATCGATGTAACATAAGAAGGGCGGGCCACCTTTTAGAGAAAAACATTACAAGAACCCCCACGCCTGTGCTACAGTTACTTCCCGGGAGGAGTAGTACGATAGCTCACCAACCCCAGACAACCCTATTGAACAGGCATTTCAAAATGACATATACCGACCACGGAGACATCTATCCGATCCCGGGCGTGTCAGGCCGGGACTGCATTGAATGGGAATAACGGGGTTTCTTTCGGTTACTATCCGAACAACAGCATCGGCTAAGCCCCATCGGTGGTATTGTTATTAGGGGTAATGGGAATAACAGTACATCCTATAGGTGGACTCACCTCTTTCTATATCGCTTATAACCACATCATCATCACACGTCTCTTCTCGAACGGGAATGAACGCCGATGGTTTCCCCTTCTCCAGCAAGTAGTACCAGCGAATTTCCTGTATAGATGCTGTTGTGTATTACTGTGGTGTTTGGCTAAGCGAGGGTGGTACTAGGGTCCGTCGTCAGTCGTGAGCTAGAGATAATGCTAAATGCTAAATGCCCACCGGTGACAATTTTCATCACATCTTATTTATCGGCCGATTCTCCAGATATTGATATGTTTTACGTTACAGCAACACTACCTTACTCGCGCAGAACTCAGGGAAGCATGGTTGATGTAAGACGAAGGCCGTGGTCCATCATAAGAAAATCATCGGGATTATCTGAATAGAAAACTGCGCCTCCCAAGACCAGGAGATGATAAACCTATTAAGTACATATTTTACCGTAACGCCATGTCTGCTCTATCATCATTGCTACTTCAATATCACAAGCAAAGCCCGTCGCTTAGCGCCAAGCCACTAACACGGTATCCCCATCTTTAACCTGCGCAAAACCCAAACTATCCTTCCAGACCTTCTCACACTTCGCAGCATCCTTGGCCTCAGGGCCAACATCGCCGACGACGGCACCGTTCATATAGATGCCATTCGGCTTCTCGCCGAGCTTCTCTGTATCGAAAGCAGCGTTGATGACGTCGTTAGCAGACTGCGCCGTGGTGCGGTAGTGGCCGCCAGGCGACAGTTTCGAGACAAGTGCCATCAAGGGTCCCGCCACGACACTCGCCATCTTTAGGACTCTGCTATGGGTGCGGCGCGTCAGGCCCGTGGGCATCGCACCCGGGTCGACTGACAGTACTGCGATAGAGGACAATTCAGGGTCGGCTGCTATCCGTTTTGACAGTTCGCGCCTGTAGAGATCGTTAGGCACACAGAGGTTGTTAGTGGCACAGCAGGACTTGCATGAACATGATCTCGCAGAGCTTCGATGCGCCGTAGCGCCTGTACCCAGTGTTTCCGCTACCAGGTTCGTCATCAGGGACACTCCATTTCCCGCGCGCAAGCGGCTCCGTGTCGATGGGCTCCTTGAAGACGAGGTTCCACTTCTCGTCCTCATAGGCGCGCAAGATGCCAGGCACCGTGTTTCTCTTATCAGATGTGCTAAGCAAGATATTATTAGCATAGATAGCTTTTTTCGAATGTAAAGACTGAAGAACGTGTGAAGGGACAACCTACTCATGCGACCAGCTGCCCAAAATGACTATCCTGCCGTTCTTCTTATCCATGCTCTTCAGAAGTAGTAAGGTCAAGAGGAAATGCGAGAGGTGGTTCGCTTGAAAGGTCATGTCGAACCCGTCGTCCGTCATGGTGTGTGATGTGTATTCCTGCCACGCCGCGTTGAGGATGAGGGCACGGATGGGCGGTATCGAGCCCTCGGCCACCCGCTTGTTGATGTCGTCGGCCGCCTTGCGCGTGCTGGCGAGGCTCGAGAGGTCCAGCGGCACGAGATCGTACGAGTGGCCCGCTGACACCTTCGCATCTCGCAGGACGTCCTGCACGGCGGCAGCCCGCTCGGTGTTGCGGACGGTGTATAGACCATGGTAGTCTTTGGCAAGTGAGGGAGTTTTGACTATATGTTGGACGATGGCTGAGCCTAGCCCACCGTTTGCGCCGGTGACAAAAATGGAGCCCTTTGCAGATGCCATTTTATGATGGTATGCAAGTTTTATAGGTTTAATATTACCCTGCTATCATTTTTCAACGACGGATGCAGTAGAAGGGGAGTACTTTGGTTCATTATGTGCCCTTTGTTTTATATAACTCATCCTGAACCAGCATCTTTTTGATAATGGAGAGATAGTTGCTCCGGTCGGCTAGATACATGCTTGTGTGTCTAACGAATCAACACCGGCCGGCTCAAACCCCACCATAAGCAGGTCGCATTCCCGCCCCTTGATGAGCACAGCAATCAACAACCACACCTTGCATCATACATATGTCTCCTACCAACCGAAGATCGCGTACCGCGAAAACCTTATTTACTACCGTCAGGCAGACATAGCACACGCAATATAACCCCGTAGGTCAAGTTGTTGTTGATTCTAGTATTTCTGGCTAGTCTAGACTAGACTTGATTGGGGAAATACCGATAGAATCGTCTAGGTATTTTACGGTACACATCTCTCCCTCATCATGAACAAGTGCCAGGGTTTCTTCTTCAATATCCCGCAAAAACACGCCTGCGCAGTAGCACAGGCATATTCGACAAGCTTCACCGACCTTCGCGGATAATGAGCGGCTCCAGTATGCCATCCTAGGTAGGTATTAGTCCCGGGGTTTCCTCACAGGCGGTTGTTTTTGCACCGGCGGCAAGCCATGATGTTACACTGGCGGCACTCGTAGATGAATTGAGGCATCCTTTGATGACATTCCTCACAGTCATATGCTCCTTGGCGGCTCCGCCAGCGCTCGTGTTGGCATTCGTGATTCGCTCGCAAATTATCCATGATGGTCTGGATATCAGGTTGTATGGCGGCAGCAGCATTAGGCTGTGGGTTCACACGTCCTATCTCCACGTTCCCATTGCCTGGGTTCCGATCCCGATT
Organism: Xylaria telfairii; assembly: GCA_022495065.1. Taxonomy (NCBI): domain Eukaryota; kingdom Fungi; phylum Ascomycota; class Sordariomycetes; order Xylariales; family Xylariaceae; genus Xylaria; species Xylaria telfairii. The sequence goes on along the minus strand of MU384032.1, from coordinate 3,537 downwards.
ATAAATCTCCTGAGCTCTCTCATATAGTCGGTGCTCTTCCCACTGGGCACATCTGCAGGTCTTCCATGTTGCCGCGCAAAGATAACAGAACTCAGCCCGACACTTGCACCTGTTGACAGTATCGTTAGTGGTGCACTCAACCGAGCTGTGAAACACTCACGTTATGTGGAAACAGCCCGTGTTGAGCTCAATCATTGTGGAACACTGTGGGCAGCGCTGCCATTGTTCCTCTCGAGCGACTTGAAGAACTTGCTGCAACGCCTCATCAGCAGGGCAGTCGCCTCTGTGCGTTGCGCCTTTACAGGTTATACAAGTCTGAAATCTGCATTCAGGGCACCGAGCAACCCCATTCTGGATCGCCGACGGCGGGATGAATGTTGAGCAGAGTGGCCGGTGGCAGTAGATCCTATTTGGCGTGGATAATTCGATAGACTTTTTCTTGAACTGCTGGACCAGATCACCACTCAGGAACAAGCGATTCGCATCCACGGGGATTGGCTGGCGGCAACAGCGAGGTGGGAACAGACTCTCATCAAACATGGCAGTTTGGAAAAGATTGCCCAAACATTCGCGGCAGTATTCGTGCCGGCAAGGTGCCCTTGCCAAGTCCACGAAATGCTTCATGTCGCCGCAAGCCGTACATGGTCGCTGGGGTATTTTCTTTGGTTTGCGAGACGCTGCCCAGGAAGAGCTCTCCGGATGACTTGCCGTTTCATCAATTCCAGTGACATAGATCGCTCTAAGCTTCTCTAACAACTCCGACTCTGGCTCTCCCACTACGGGACGAGTGTCAATAGGAGGCTGCATCGGTCTCTGTGTCCTTCCTGCAGAGCACGCTATAGCAATCTGGCGATCACGTTGAGCGGCACTCTCCACCCGCTGGGATTCGAGGAGTGCATCTGTGTCTGTTTGCACTGCCTGCTGCATGCTCTTGGTCATTCTTCGATCCGAAACATACATAGTTGCTTGTTTCAGCTCCTCGGCGTAGAGTTGTAAGGCAAGATCAGCATCCGATAGGGTTCCCTCGGCCTGCTTTCCCTTGGACCTAGCTTTAACCTGAATTGCATCCTCATGCAACAGAGAAAATATGAGGCTCAAGCTCTCGTCGTCTGCCTGCGACCAGGTAGGCTGTGCCAGCGCCTGGTTGGCCATTGCTCTGAAAGTATCAAGGGTGCACACTTCCTAAGCTGTTGTTGGTGGGAGAGTTAGAGGTGGGGTTGGCTTATGATGGGAGGAATTGCTGAAGTTAGAGGAGAAGGGTTCGGTACAATGCACAAATGCTCTACAATGCTTCTGGAAGTGAAACACATGAAGCTGTACCTGAGTTGCTCCAGTAACTAACGAAGACTAAAATGCCTAAGTACCTGCTCCAGGTAAACGCGATTAGGCACACATGTCCCTACCCGTGTATAGTTCCAACATATTTTGAAGACCTTATGACATGTCTTATACTGTTTGGTCTCTAGAAGCTGCTAAATTTGACCTATCACTCTATTCGTGTTTATATCGCCGATGTTTCTGTTTGCAAGTACTTAGGTACTTACGTAGACAGGGTACCTAACTCTGTTATTTCAGCTACAGATCACGGGATGTAGTCCTGTCGCAACTAATATCCTTATAGACTAAAGGCTCCTAGTTGTTATATATTGGCTATAGGATAGAGAAAGAAATGTGTAGCAGTATAGAATTTGTGTTTAATAATATTTATGCGTGAACGGGGCTGATCATGTGACCAAGTATGGAGTCTACCGGGGAGCCAGCCGTGACTCTGGCATGCGTTACACTAGTTTCGAATCGAAGTGTCAGTCTCCACCCAAAATTTATATACAACGCACACCTAAATTTAAGGTATACACCGATATTTACTTTCTTTAACTATAATACTACGTAAACTAGCCTTTAAACTTGTTAAAAATCGCGTTTTTTATTTATAATTACTTTATTTTATTAAACTAATGCTTTTATTACTTAAACTATATTTTTAATATAAAAATTAAGTTATTAATATATAAATAACATTTTTTTATATAAAATTATATTTTTTAAACCTAACTATGTTTTTTGTTATTAATTATATTTTTTAGTGTTAATTGTGTTTTTTAATCTTAATTACTTTATTTATATAAAATTGTTTTATTTATATAAAATTACGTTTTTTAATATTAATTGTTTTATTTATATAAAATTATTTTATTTAATTTTAACTATGTTTTTTAATGTTAATTATGTTTTTTAATCCTAACTATGTTTTTTATTATTAACTATGTTTTTTATTATTAATTATGTTTTTTAATTTTAATTGTTTTATTTATATAAAATTATTTTATTTAATTAAAACTACATGTTAGTTAATTTTATTATTTTTTGTCTTAAAACGTGATTTTTATAATAAAACGTACTACTTATTTAAATTAATTAATTTATTATTTTTTTTACTTTTAATATAACTATTAATAATAAATTAACAAACTTTTAATAATTTAATTTATTAGCTATAATTATTAAAAAAAATTAGTTTACTATTAAAATTATTGTTTAGCTTAGTTATAACAAGCAAATTATATAACGTTATAAACAGTAATACTAGTTATAAAATGCTGTAAGCTAGTTTAAAAAATTTTAAAGTTTATACAATATAATTGTTGTAATAGTGGTATTGACTGCGTACGAGGCTAACACTGGTTACGTGCGAGGCTAACGCTTATTGCGTACGAAGTTATCTGTACGGTCGGCAATTAGCGCACCTAACCTAATTAGGCAGGTGGTGTATCTAGGCAGAAAACTCTGCACTATAAGAGATTTTTCGTACGAAGGCATCACTTTCGTACGAATAGCTAAAAAATAAATTAATATATAGCTATTTATTTCACTTTTTTATTTTTATACAATATTATACCCTTTAGCTACTTAATACTAATTAATATTTTTAACTTAAAAATATAAATTAATAAAAGTAAAAACGGAATTTGTATGTAATTATGCTTTAGTAAAGTTTTTTATATAAAACTACGTATTTTATATTATACCCTGGTTTTTTTAAAACAACTAATAGAAAAAAAAGATTAATTTTTCTGCTGTGCTTTAGCTAAAGCTTTTATATAAAAATCGGATTAATAGCGTATAATTATATTACCCCTAAACATTATTACACAAACTATATAAAAATTTATACCGTAATAAAAACTTTTATTTTTATTTCTTATATTTATTAATATATTAAATAATAACTAGCTATATAAAAATTATTAAAAGTAAATATTTAAAAATATAAAAGCTCTAGAAAAATAACTTTTAATAATTTTAAATTTTTTATATTAATTTATAATTAAAAAGATTACAAATAATACTAATATTATATTTAATTTTATATAAAAAATAATTAATTTTTATATATATAATAATATTTTATATAATTTTAATAATTTAACTAAAAAAGAGATTAATAAATAAATAGTATATTTATATATTAAATATAGCTAAACTATATATAAATTAAAAAAACTTTAAAAAAAACTAGTAGAAAATTTTAAAAAATGC